>JAGDQP010018060.1:0-15389 GCA_022664845.1 Lepisma saccharinum
AACGGGTTAAGGGTAAACTGGTGCTTCGGTCCAGTAAAACTGTACCCGTTTTCTTTTGCCAGTTGCTCATAAACGAAAGCAGAGAATGAAGTGTAACTTACCATGATTATAGGTAATGCTGTTCTACACTAGAAGCGACTAGTGTGAAGCACCGTCAGTGTTGCCAGCTGTAGACATTCGCAGTGTTGCCAGAATATTAGAAGCCCGAAAATATCGGTGAAGGCAGGGACTATAACGATGAAGTCAACGTCATTTACTGACAAAGTATAGTTTATTCTAGTGCTGTGTACTACTTCGCCAATGCTATTGTAATAAGCACAAAAAGAAAGCAAAACAGCAATGATGCGAATTACAAATGAAATCAAGATATTAGTTGAAAATATATGATAATTGGTCATCAAATGCTGTTGAGTCTATTGTTATAGGCACTCGCTCTCCTATCTTCTCTCTTTCCGTTTTCAGTGGACACGTACGCTAAAACGTTCTTTCCTACTTTCTTGCTTTCACCTTTCCTTTTCTACGTCTATAAAAATATTTATGGGATGAAATATTACAATTCTTGTGGAGTGCTGATAAAGCTGTTGTTCATTTTTATAGGGATTCTAATGTTTTCTTTTATTTGTCGTTTCAGGATGAATCCGAAAGTGGTCATTCGCCTTCTGGTTCAGAAATTTGGCACATCTGATGACGCACCACCCATTGCAGATCGGGAAATGTTCGACCAGATATGTGCCGAGTTATTGGATGAACGAGTGATCGTTGAGCGGTATGAATCTCTTGACATATGATGACGCTTCAGACCTGGATGTTGACTCAACTGATCGTGAATATGGTGATGAGGATATCGACATGACATCGCAAGCCATATTTCAACGCAACATGTGCCGGAAGTGTCGGATGAATAAGAAACAACGTCATCTCAAGGCAGTAGCTCATCGTATGTTCCGTCACCGGAAAGAAAGACGAAAGGAGTCAGCGAACAGTCAGAAGAATACAAAGAACGGGTATTCCAGTACTGGACAAGCACAGTTGGAGGAAAGAGAAGATCTCTGGCATCTGTTCGATCCAAGTTTTCAAAGATCAAATCGATTGGCGTTCTGCAGAACTATGAACGATCGCGCGTGAAGATGAGTACTATAAACACCAGAGTGTTTGAGCACTTCAAAGAAATGTCTGCACGCAATGCCATAATTCACGACAGAACAATCAGACAGTGGGCATTGCATATCAAACGCCAGGTTGATCCAGATGATAAACTGAATTTCAAGGCATCAAATTCATGGATTTACAAGTTTATAAAAAGGAACAGGATCGTCTCGCGATCAATTACTCATAAAGTGTCAAAGACCTGCGGCTCAAAAGAGGAGGATATACAGCGGAAATCAGATGAATTCGTCAGAAAAATGAAATCCTTGTTCATCGAACAACATTTGGTTCCCAAACAGATCCTGAATACTGATCAAAGTCGTTTCGAGAAAGAAATGCATTCAGGACGAACACTTCGACCAATGGGCTTTAAACGAGTATATGCAACTGTAGGATCTACGTCGGCAACGACGCACTCATACATGATAATGCCTGTAATCTCAATGGACGGAGATCTACATTCGCCGATGTACATGCTTTGTGCAGAATCTAGCCGGAAATTTCCTCAAAGCAAACCAGCTGATCCATCAAATATTATGTCTTATGCTTCTGGCTCTGCTAACATGAAAAAGAAGATCAGAAGATAATGCTGACAATGTATTCTGGCCAACTGTGTACTTTATACGAAGGACTCATGCTTCTACTTCTTGATTCGTGGTCAGCCAATACGGATGTAGTGTTAATCAAATCAACAATTCCAGACAGCATTAGTGAATTTGAATGGCATTTGATTCCACCAGGATGCACAGGACTCATTCAGCCACTGGATGTCTATTTCTTCCGCCCGTATAAAGCATTTGTTAAGTTCGTGACTGATGCCATTATCGCGACCGAAGAGTTCAACATCTGGCATCAGGACAACTTCATTCGACTCCAATCCTTCACTCATTATCAGTTTTCGTCCCGAATGTTTCGAAACATGATCAAGTATGCATGGTACAAGTCAGGATATCTGGACGAAGAACCGGAACCATTCAGGACGCCGATGCAGTACTGCTGTGACACTGTTGGCTCTGAAGTTTGTTCATCAGATCAGTGCAGTGCTTTTTCATTCATGAGATGTGCTCATTGTAACAACACGTTTTGTCTGAATCATCTACTCATTGACAGTCTGCATATAAATTTCACTTAACTCGAATTTCCTGATGGCTATTTCAGGATTCATGGTGATTTCGCTTATTACCACTGAAATCTCAATAGTATTGGCGAAGTAGTACACAGCACTAGAATAAACTATACTTTGTCAGTAAATGACGTTGACTTCATCGTTATAGTCCCTGCCTTCACCGATATTTTCGGGCTTCTAATATTCTGGCAACACTGCGAATGTCTACAGCTGGCAACACTGATGGTGCTTCACACTAGTCGCTTCTAGTGTAGAACAGCATTATCTGAAATCATGGTAAGTTACACTTCATTCTCTGCTTTCGTTTATGAGCAACTGGCAAAAGAAAACGGGTACAGTTTTACTGGACCAAAGCACCAGTTACCCTTAACCCGTTTTCCTGCCTCTCACATTCCTGCTCCGAAAAAAAGTAATTTCACATTCTGACTTTCTACCCTGTCCCCTCTCTTTTAGAAGCAGTCCGGCGAAAATCCCCGGAACTTGGTTCGTAAGGTTCCCTTGTAAGGTACAATATTTAATTTGAATTATAAGCATTTATTTGTAGGCGCTGTAAATACAGTACAACAAATACTATACACGCGGGAAATTAGGCCGAATTTGTTTACTTTCTACTCAACGCACTGTGATTGTCATTTATTTGTGGCCAATCTCGCGGATCAACCAATCGCAATTCTTGAAAATAAAACAGCGTGTATGAGAAATTACACATTCAGGAATACCAATGCTTTAACGTTTCGTTTGTTAAGGGAACCTTAAATCGTAGCGTTAAATGTTGATGCAATGGAAAAGACCTAAGGGACGCTTAAATATTGACATAAACGATAACCCTTAACCGAAATTTAAGGAAGATCGGTGAAACCGGCCATTAGGCCTCCAGGAAAAAGATCCCCAAAGCTTTTCCCAGGGAAGGCTTTGTGCAGTAGTACGTCTGCCGAAAATGAACCGCAAAATATCAGTGGATGGGGGATATTAATCAAATCAAATTTAATGCACAGGAAATCAATTCTATTGAAGTTATGAGCAACATAATGAAGTTTATTCTAATTATACAAAGCGGACCATCTAAGCACATTCAGTTTAAAGCCAACTGAGATTTAGATCAAGTTTTCAGAGCACGTCGGAAATTTACGAAGTTGGACACAAACGTAGATTATTCTAGAATAGACCTGTTTGATTTATCGAAGTCTAATCAGGGGTTACGCAGTTCAGAGCTGAATAACTTAGTTTGACAATCAAAGTTGCAGGAAAATCATGCGCTCACACACACTCGCTCCAATAAATGTTGACTCACCTTAACACTGACGTCAGAACCCAATCTTACCAGTTTTAATTACTTCAGTTTAATTTCTTATCGTCGTTTAATTACAAGTATCCCAATCGATTTTCGAAGGATTGATTCTATATTTTACAAATTAAAGCTTTTAATAAACTTAATTCAAGGAAAAATCATCTAACTGAATTTACCTTTTTAACACCATGAAATGCTTCAATTTGACCGTGTTTAACTGGGAACAAAACTGGAGGTCAGAACCATTCTTATTTATCCAGTTGTAAAGAGTTCAAATTTTAACCCGAACCATGCTTCACTGTGTCTACTTAGGACGCATTTATTGGGTACCTTCTACCCCAGAAACTTTATCTCAGTTGATTATTTAATTATATACAACAATCGTCAAGTTAAACCATATTTCATATAAAGAACCGGTTTAAAAGATAATTTAAACGTTCTTTTTATCTTTAGTTTAGTGTTCAGTGTAATTCACGTTCACCAAATTAAACCATATTTGCACTACAGTAAAATGCTTCACTTAATACTCAAAAAGTCAATCAATTACTTAACGAAGCCTATTTTGAGTTTTCAACGCAATTAAGTATGTAAAGAGTATTAACTGCAAAGAATTACTATTACTGCAACACATTTTAATCCAATTTTGGGGCATTTAGAATTACCCTTACTGACGCTCATCTATTAGGTCAAACGGATTATTGTTAGCTTTAAGCTATCTTTTAGTTCCCGTAATTTTAGCAATATAATAATTTTTAGCAGCACAATTATATTTACGGATTATTGCAATAGAACTGACACTGTACGGTATTACAACTGTTTAACTCTAAATGTACTATACTTGAGTTAAATACACAGGGATGTTTCAAGTAGTACAGTTAGGGGGTTCACGGCCACCAGAATCGAGGGCATTTTACCATTTACGAGAATTTCAGCGACGTCAAAACCGTCGAAGGTTCATAAAGTATGGCAATGACCATTTACTGTTCAGTTCCGGTGTAACTCCAAAGTTTCGGTTCATTCTAACCCAGCACACAATAACATGATAGAGCTTAAATATGGGTCTGTTGCATGCTAGAACAGCGCTTGGTAGCTGTTGCTTATAGAATTGTAGGTGCGCTACAGCATGTAGGACAGATGCGCTGGGAATGAAAAGTTTAAGTCGAGAAAAACTGTCAGTTCGCAAAGTATTAGATGTATACGTCCTATGATCTTATATTCTGGTACAGGAGGACCACTAAAACACCCGTAGCACTGTTATTTCGGGACCGACGTGTACAAAATTTGGTACCCCTATGGTTTAAGGTCAGCCCGATCCATTGGCACTATCAGTTTTACACTGCGATGCACCCCTTCTTCCCAAAATCAAGGTACAGAGTGGGCCAGTACTCTTCACTTCACCGTATTCGTTTTGTAGCTTACCAGGATGTTTAAGATTTGAAGCCTACACAATCTCTAGTGGTTGCGAGTGCAGCGCAGCATAGCAATGAATGATCTATAGATGCTTATGAGTGCTTCACTATAATGGTAAGTCAAAATGAAAACAGCTCTGGCCTATAATGTAAGGAAATGGAATTGTATTATATATAGTTTCGTGCACTCAATGCACTACGAAATACATTATCTTGAAATATTGAAACAGAAATCACAAGCTCAGCAACCTGTACTATATTTACTTCAAACGCTTGATAATGAGTTGACGAGTGTTATTCTTATGTATTCACAGCTGGTAAATAAAAATGATTTGACATAAGTTCAAAATATAACAGCGATTTAAAATAAAGTACAACTAATAAAGATTTAAACACTGCTGCACAATATTTATTGAATGATCTGAAAACAGCTTACGGAGCTACAAAACACATTTAATAACCTTCAAACAGCTGTGAACATTAGAAAATGCACTTCAGAATAATCCTTCCAAAGGTCTTCAAAGAATTCATGAAGTTATTTCCAAACTACAAAATGATTTTAAAATCATCAATGATGAATCAAATAAACTCCGTGACGATCTAACCAACCTAGTGATGTATCGGAAATTAATAGAAAGCTTAGTGAGTTTGAAACAATAATTAATGACATTTCAGAGCTCACAAATACTAAATTGAACTAAAGAATCTGCAGAGCATTGTAAATAACCCACTGAATTAACTAGTTTACAGGAAGCACTCGCAAAGTTAAATAATAAGTTACAGAGTTTTAATCTTCCTACAGATCTAATCAATCTTCAACATGTGAGCACTATTCAACGTGATTTAGTAGAAGTACAAAAGAACACACCGAAGCAATCTGATATCGAGAGTATTCGTAAGTTTAAATGATTTAGCTACAAATTAAAATCGAAATTAACTTCTCTCCAAGAAACTATTAACACACTCCCAACTTCCCAAGAAGTATAAACAATAAGACAATAAGTAATATCCAAACCGTAATCGAAAAAACAGAGAACCTGTCTGAAGTGATAGAAAATACTAGAATTCAATTGCAAAACCTTGAAACCAGTATATCATTCCTTCGTACGTTAGAAGATCTTTCTGGTATACAAGAAGTGTTGACGAGTATTCAGAATGAAGTTAAAGAAGCGATACAAGAACATTCAAAATTCATTTCTGTTCATGGTGTTAATGAAATAGTTAGTGGATTAAAGGATATGTTGAAAGGTTTAGAGCATACTACACTAACACGTAACACTCATTGCTGATATTCAGAAACAGATTAGTGATCTAGAAACAAAATATACTTTTGTGACACTCTTTTAATAACGTATCTAAATCATATGCTGACATTAACGAATTTCTTAATGTAGAAGTTTCAATAGCTCCAATACCAACAGTGACTCAGCTTTTCGGAGGTGCAAGATAGTATTAAAACTTTATAACTATCACAGACTTCAATTCTAACAACGATAAGATTGTTCATGATATTGTAGCAAATTTGAAAGATCTAGGAGATACATTGAAAGCTATATATATATATATATATATACTAAATCCAATGAATTGTTAACATAAATTCGTAATTTACAAAGTATTCCGTTCTTTAAAATATATTCAATACATAATAAGGAACGTGACTACGCGTGGCAATGTTAATGGTAAGGTCTCTGATATGAATACACCCTATTTCGAAATTCCTTTTCTTGGAAGCTCAGAATTATAGGTTTCTATTGGATTAAGAAGAAGAATAAAGAATTTTCTATTGTTGACATATATTCAGCTAGCGGTGGACAAAAGTATGGGAATCTATCATTAGGTATACATGAAGGTAGTCGAGTACCAGATGCACCATCAGAAGATGAAATTGTACTTCATGAGTTTGATGTTCTAGAAACCGATGTGCTTGTAGTTCGATTGGATAAATTTGCGTCCGCTGAGTGCCTTATATCTATTAATATATTTATTGCAGAATTGATTTCTCGATCTTAAATAGTTTGAATGAATAGATTTCAAATTGTAGAAGAGCTACACAAGCCCGCGAGACGAAATTATAAACGAATACTTGTTGTAACAAAGGGCATACAGCATTTATGACAGGCAGATTTGGTTAAAATTAATTCTGGGAACTTGAAAGACTTAGCCAAATAAAAAGGGAGTATTCTTATCTTTTAACAACTACTGGCACTTTCAGCAAGCATGCATGGTCTGTAACTGTTCAAATAAAACAGAGAAGGAAGTTACACGCACGTTTGAAACAATACTCAAAACAACTCGACAAGCACCGAAGTTCTTGCAAACAGATCGCGGTAGTGAGTTCTATAATAAAGAGTTTATTAATGAAGCGGTATTACACATTACTCTTCATACAGTGATAAGAAGGCTAGTATTGTTGAACGTTTTAATAGAACACTACGTAATTTGATGTGGAAGCAGTTCACACTGCAAGATAATTACAAATGGTACAATATATTACAAGCACTGATGAAAACGTGTAATAATATACATCGACAATCAAAATGAAACCAATTGGTGCCGTGTAGAAAGAAAACGAAAAGAAATTTTTATATTTATGTCTATAGCAAGGAGTATACACCATGATTCAAGGCTAAATATAGAGTAGGAGACTAAGAGGCTTCACTTGCAATTGGAGCACATAAATATATTTCAAATAGCTACAGCTTTTAAAACTGATCCATCTACATATCACTTAAAATATGAGCGCAATGAGATTATTAAGGGTCGTTTTTATGAGCAAGAACTAATGAAAACCAAACACCCACATGTAGATCTAATTGAAAAAAAATTATACATGGAACTAAAAGAAAAGCATATGATAAGTGGTTGGGATTATCTTCAGAGCATAATTCTTGGATCGATCTAAAAGCTATAATATAGTTAATCATAATATAATCTGAATAGTTTAATATGTGGAGTGTTAGAAAACGACTTTCGGTATCTAATGATTGCGATAAGTTGAATGGTGAACTTCTTCCTAATAATATTCGATGCTTAATAATAGGTTCATCTGGACGTGGGAAACAACACTAGTCATTGGTAATTTCTTTCTAGCTCCGAATTGGCTTTACTGGGGAGGGAGGCACTTATACGTATTCTCTAAAAGCTTAGAACAACAACCCAAGTATCAACAAATGTAACACATTTATAATGATATTCAAAAAAGATTCCACTCTCAGTTGGCTACATTCAAACCTTCTGTTCTAAAGTTAGATGAATACAAAGTTCTGTAATTATATTTGATGACTATTTATTAGAGTATCAGAATGAGGTGAGGAACTACTTTACACAGGGTAGGCATAAAGGAATGGATTGCTTTTATTTAGCACAAACATAGTAAAATCCCGAAACAACTTATTAGAGATAATGCAAACTCCTTATGTATATTACGTCAAGATAATACGAACCTAAAACATATTTATAATGAATTTGTTGTTGGTGATATGTCATTTAATAGATTTAAAGATATGTGTTTTATAGCATGGAAGGAGCCCTATGGCTTTATAACAATCGATATGACAAGAAAGTCGAACGATGGAAAGTATAGAAACAAAATCGGCCATTTCTTTTAATTGAGTAGCGTTTGTTATTACGAATCGAATGTCATTACGTTTAACTATTGATGTACGTATGTTATGTATCGAGTAACGTTTATGTTAATACGAATCGAATGTCATTACGTTTAACGTTTAGGGATTAATTGATGTTACGTATGTTACGTCTAACATTTATTATAATATAGTCTTTTATAATGTCAAAGCGAAAGTCGAATAATATTGAATTACAAAATCTCTTGGCGAAACGCTTTAAATAATTGAAAGAGGGACACCGTAGCTATTATGAAAAGCAAAAAGTCAGGAGAAACCATTGATCCAGGCACTTGAGAGCTTAGGAAAAGAAATTAAGGACTAACCGATGACAATAGAAATCTAATTACATAACTTATACCTGTAGCACAATAAAATATAAATATAATTTTACTATCCACCAACACCTTCAGAAACCTCATTTTAAAAAGTTATTTGCATCGCCTAAGGCACTGCCTGAGACTGAAGAAACAAAAGATGATGATGATGATGAGAAAGAAATTCAGTTAGGTCTATTAGCGAGTCTATATTTGAGTACTAATAGATCTGATAAAGATGAAGTATTTGGTTTATAGTCTATTGATATAGATGGAGTAGTGCAGTGGAAGATTGGAAGTTGTCTTTGATACTGATGATTTAATTATATATAGTAAGAGTAAGATCGCACATGATCCATCGGCTCTCATATATGAAAAACTTAAAGGTACAGGTTGTTTATCGGAGTTATTAACTCGTAAGCAGCTATAGGTTTCACCGATGAAGATTATGAAACTTATAAGATTTTAAAAATGACGAATGCTTTATATCAAGATCCATCACAGAATACGGTGAAATTAAGCTCCAGTGATAAGTATAAGACATTAATTAATCATATTTGGCTTGAACTTAAAACTAAAGGTCAGGGTTTGAAAGGAAGGAAGCAAGGAAAGGGGATTAAGCGATATACAAATATACCAGAATAGTTTCTTTGGATAGATGATATTAGAAAGTTAGTAAATAGATTATTAGTTATAGCAGGTGAAGAAGCAGCTGGGAACAAGAACTTTTATAATAAGAAAGTGGGTATAATGGATATAATTTCGTCTCGTTTATCAAATTTCATTGTTTCGAATCCCAAGGGATTAGGCTACCTGATAAAGATCATTCATATACTTCCACCAACATTTTGGCAAACTATTGAAGGCTTAGTAAACGATATTATTAATAAATTTCCCTTCGAACTACATCTCCCCGGCTATGAATTCTGTGGTCCTGGTACACGATTAGATGAAAGATTAGCGAGAGGTGATTGAGGTATAAATAGATTAGATCAAGCATGTCGAGAGCATGATATTGCATATAAGAACTTTAAAGATCTTACAGATAAGCAAAGGGATGATCAAGACTTATAGTTTAAAGCTTTTGATAACAGTTGTTAGCAAAGATGCTGGATTAGGTGAAAAGTTAGCTTCATTAGGAGTAGCAATGGCGATGAATACAAAACGAAAAATGGGTTGGGAGTTATAGTACTTGCTTTGGGTCTTAATAATGGGTTAAACACACTACGGAGTTGCATTCTTCTTTAACTTCATATATAATATAGTTTTTGTTTGATAAAGGCCAAACGTGTGCATAGCGTTTCATATTCCATCTCATGAATTAAAATCATTAAACATTAATGACATTTTAAATAAATCACAACTTGCAAAGATGCTTGAAGAAGGGACAAAATATGTGTCTAACATGAAGTCTAGCGCAGTTAAGAAACTTCGTAATCAACCAAAAGCTGGTGGTTTCATATTTACAATTCCTGCAATTCTTGCTGCATTAGGAGCTGTTGGTAGTCTTGCAGGTGGTTCAGCAGCTATAGCTAAGGCAGTAATAGATGCAAAGAAAATAAGCAAGAGTTAGAAAAAAACGGCACAATTAAGTTATGGAATCATCAGTTATAGCTAGAGGTAAATGACGTAAAAGGAAACAGAAGAAAGAAGCTAATAGTAAAAAAGGCACTCACCAATTATGATATCGAACATACAGCTAAAGAATTAAATATAGAACACTTTAGAGGTGTAATCATGTCGGACAATCTTCCATCTACACCACCAGTGAAACAAGAATTTGCTATTATCTTAGATAATTCAATTCATACTGGAACGCATTGGGTGTTACTGGTACAAAAATTATAAACCATATGTATTCGATTCATTTGGAGTAGTGCCTCCCAAGTCATTGATTGACTCACGTGGGGCAGTTTCTTAAGTTCTTATGTATTGAAACATTTAATATACACTGTAACCTAGCAAGAGGCATGATTATAGCAGATGACGAATATAAATATAAAGAAACAAATATTATAGCTTCATTTAAACCATTAACACAGTTCTTGGAACCAGTTGCTTATGAACCACAATATCCATTATTTTTTCCTATTCAACAGTCATACGCTGTATAGAAATAAGTGTTACTAATGAATGGCATGAACTAGTTAGTAGTTTTGGTGGTGCGGTAACAAGCGCGATTCTTATGATCAAAGATGATTTTTAAATACTTTTTTCAATATAATATAGTCTAGTTTAATTAATGATGGAGTTTATTGAGAGCTATGAGTATCAATCGTTCCCACTGAATCATCGTACATTCAACAATTTAAATGAACCAAATAAGGATATTGAGTTCGATGTAGACGTTGGTGATGGATTTGTGCACCCCATAACTTTGATCTACATATAAAGTTTGAAGTTATTGGCAGGGATGCTGGAGGAACCTTTACAGCGGGATCAAATATTAAACTGATAGATAATTTTGTTCCATATTTATTGCCTCAGGTAGAGACAAGAAAGCATGGCACTGTTATTGATAGAATCGATTATCCAGAAATCACATCAACTGCTATCGCTACATGTCGATTTTCAAAGCCTGAGCTTGAATATTGTAAGTCAGGTGCATTAATTAGTGATAAGAATCTTCCACGAAAAGAAAACACAGTGCTATTCCCTCTGCGCTTACAGTTCGGTTTCTTTAGTGACTATAAAGAAATTGTGTGGAAGGGTGGTTTGCGAATAACATTTAAGAGGAATGCAAATAATAATGTTTTATTTTATCGGTGGAAATCAAAGAAAGCGGATGGTACTTTAGACGATAGTACACTACCTCATGCGGGTAAACTTGTGATCACCTCAATGGAACTGAGAATCCCAATTGTTGAATATGAAAAGAGTTATGCGATGAAACTAAAAGCTGATATACTTCGTTAGCCCTAAATACTAATTCATTTTCATACATATCAAAGTATTCAACGGCACCTATCTGGTTCTTATTTCGAATTTGGTGTAACAACACAGTTCAGTTCCTTGCAGTTTGATATACCCGATTTTGTAATTGTTCTCTTTCAAACTAGTCGTGATGATGATATACAACAAAACGATGCAAGTAAGTTTGACCAATGCGGAAGGATACTAAATCTCCTAATTTTATTACAAAGGAGACACGTCCGTCATAGTGATACAAAGAAAGTAACTCGCAAAATCGATATCACTTCTTTTGTGAGTAGAATTCTTGCGTCACTCTTGTCTTTACCCCTCTCACACAATACAACTCTCGCTTATTTGTTACACCCTTTCGCTTATAGAGTTATATATCCATCGTTTCCAGTGCAACGTAGCAATGATCTGTAGTTAGTTTTATGTGTTTATGAAGTTATATGTATACTATAATGCTGTAATGTAAGGTTCCATTCCAATATTCACGTCAGAGCTTATCAGGTTATTGAAGCCTATACATTCTCTAGCGGTTCCCAATGCACTGCAGTAGATGCTTATGAAGATAAGTGTTCACTATAATGCTAAAGTAGAAGACACTCTGTTCTATAATGTAAGGTAGCATTCCAATATTCACCTGGTGTAAGATGTTAATTCAAGTTCTGAAGCCTAAACATTCTCTAGTGGTTCGCAGTGCAATGCAGCATAGCAATGAATGATCTGTAAACTACCATTCCGATATTCGCCTGATGTAAGATGTTAGTTCAAGATTTGAAGCCTATAGATTTCCTAGAGCTTGCCAGTGCGATGCAGTAGACCAGTGAATGATCTGCAGTTGCTTATAGGTTATTATAATGATAAGTGCTTCAAGGTAAGCTGTACAATACCGAACACTGATTACTATCTGCTGTGCTTTTAATGTGTGTAACTAAACATATATTTATTGAAAGATTGATTACTCTTATACGTGGTCGAACAGTTTGGGCACCAGCAAATTATTAACACTTGAACCGCTGAAATATGTATATATAACGTATAAACTTAGCTTCTCTGTACACCAAAACAGGTATGTAGTATATTAGAAGACAAATAATCATTCAAGAAGTTGTATTGATGTTTGTATTGAAAAGATAACATGACAAGAAGTACAGAGAATTACATGTACCGATCGGTACGTAAACATCACATAGCAACAGAACTGTTGACACGAAAAAGTGTCCGGAACAAAGACGTATCGCCTTAAACAAACCGAAAAGACAACCATGTGGTCTATGAAAAAAGATGTGTGAATATAGCACCGAAAGAAACGAAACCCCGAACAATGTTGTGAATACAATTACATTTAGGATTTCGAAGAGTACTGATTTGCTCATAGGACTATCTACAACACTATAACTATGTGGCTGTGAAACAAGGTTTTGCATCTACTCCTACCATAACCATGTGGCTGTGAAACAAGGTTTTTTACATCTACTACTACAATGCATGACTACAGCCATTTGTGTCTTTGTATATACACTTTTTGCAATGAACATGCATCCATGAAGACTGAAACCTTTGGGGAGGGACGAAATTAGCGAAACAAATACTGCGACCTGGGCGGGAATGCTTATTGAGCTTTATTGGAGACTCGGCACACAGCAGCACCTGTCAAAGTTCATGTCACTTACCATTACATAATGACGTCACTACTACAACATTCAAATACTTTTTTTAATTGTACCGGAACATGATCATTAATCATACTCTGGGAAGTATGTACATCGTAATGGCTTGATTACGTGATTCATTGTTCGTTACGGTCCAGTGGTAGGGGTTGGTGGGAAAGTGTGTACTCCACTACTACATTGGTTTGGGGGAAAATGCACATACTGAAAAAATGCACAGAGTAAAGTTTCTTGGCTGTCTGGCAAGACTGAGCAAGTTGAGTTGGATGTCATAAGAGCGCAGGTGAGAAGAATCGCACTGCAGTGCAGTAGATGCTTATGAGTGCTTACGAAGATAAGAAGTGTTCACTATAATGCTAAAATGAAAACGGCTCTGGGCTATGTGTGTACCATTCCGGTATTTGCTTGGTGTAAGATTTGGATCCTATATATTCCCTTGTAGTTCCCAATGGAGAAGATGCTTATGAGGCTAAATGTCCACTATAATGCTAAAGTTGAAGGAGCTCTGAGCTATAATGAACCGTAACTCTGGGAAGTGGGTCTGGAAGTTTTGGTTACACCGGAAATGAGCAGTAAATGGTAAATATATATTATAAATAAACCATATTTGTAGAGTTCTGGTAAACGCATATATAGGTTCATGATATATCGAACCTTTGGGGTCTTCGTAGTACGAGAAATTCTCGTAAATGGTAAAATGCCATCGATTCTGGTGTCCCAGTGCCCGCCTTTTGTACCTTCTGTTTCACTTGTTTAAAATGCAACAGTACTCATTGTAACTTGTGGATTATTCACGCAGATTACGTGACGAGAGAACAATTAATCATTCCGTATTTTAGTTGAATCATAGTCGAGAACGAAAAACGAAGTTATTTCTTATACCAATTCATTCCTCCGACGGTTCCATTCTCCTCCACAGTAGTCATCGTTTGTAGAAGACACATTACAGCCTAGGGTATGAAGCCACGGTAGGTAATGCCAAGTATTCCGCTATCCCATGCCACTCCCAGTAGTTGTAAATCATCACCAAAACTGATCGCTCTTCACATCGAAGCAAATTCCCTGCCTGTCGGTGCAGCCAACCGAGGTGCCAGAACGGCTTCTCGAGGAGCAGACGAGAAACTGCTCTGATCTTAAATGACATGTATCTGGTAAACTATAAACCAAGTTTCTTTCCTCAGTGCTATTAAATAAATGATTTAATTGAATTTGAAAAACAAGTAAATGTAGTCATTTGAAACTGCAAACCTTACATTTCTTTTACTGAAGAAAAAGAACACTCGAAAAGAGAAAATGTATCATCTGTGACAACTGGAATGGCTGTTAGACGCTTGTTTTTGTGATGATTAATGATAAACGTAGTAGAAGTTCAAAAATTGAGGACCATAATATCCAACTAGGGTTACAAACCGTCCAACTTTTACCGGGCATGTCCAGTTTAATTAACCTTTGTAGTAATATCAGGTCGGTATTTGTTTTCTCTTGATGAAGTACGGCATTTTAAAAATTAAATGAACAAGACGTTACTACACCGGAGCTTGTATTATTTACTGTAAATTTGATGGTCACGAGTGGTAATTTGTCGCTGTTGCTATGGTGCTTGATTGAAACTTTTGTCGATATATTGAACACGATATTTTTTCCGGTCGAGTAAGAAGAAGTGAATGAGCTATAGTTGCTGTGTTTTCCGTTTCTGATTATGCATTTCACAACGTGCTTTGTTGATACATGTTGTGGATATGAATTTGATAGAACTAGAAATAATGTAATTGAATCGTCAAAAACATGTCTTTGCAGCCAGATAACAGCAATACCGGTAGTGAAAAAAATAATTAAATTTTCGGATAAACTAGAATAGTACCTAGTATTATAAGTGGACACAATAAAAGTG
>JAGDQP010018060.1:15789-37280 GCA_022664845.1 Lepisma saccharinum
CAACACAAAAAAATAGGAGGCATCACTTTCGGAACGACCCTCGTATAAATACATTCGTATTGCATTTCATGGTATCTTACCAACTTGTACATAATCACAATTATAATTCACTTATTTCTTCCAAATATAAGTTACCCTTCATAATTCTTCATTCTGATACACAGCTGGAGTCATAATATAGATATCGTACGTTATTTTAAACAAATCCACACGTTTAAACGTGTGTGTAACTACTAAATTATACAACCTCATTACTAAGTGCTTCAAACTTCGTACTCTTTTAACTGACTTTCATTTGTTTAATCAACAATAAATCAATGTTGTTCTAAAGAACTTAATTATATTTAACAATTGATGGTCAAGTAATTACAGTATTTACTCGATCCTAATGCTTACTTTTTTTTAGCCGAATTTAATCTTTAAAATCGGGTGCGTTTGAATCGCCCGGCAGAACCAAAGCAGAATGCTAATGCGCACTTCGATATTGGAGACTAAATTCGTCGGGAAAGGGTGTGCAGTAGATTCGAGTAAATTCAGTAATTATCTACCGTGATATTTTCTGGTCAAAATAAAATAACGCTGCTCTCAACCTAACATATCAAAAAATCTAATCTATAACGTAGCATCATTCTTAACTTTTTCCGAACTGATACATATTTAGTACAGCTGTCTTCTTTCCATTTTGGCATGTTCATCCGTAATAACTGATTCTCTGACGAACAGGACACATTAAATTCGTTATAATAGTAATGGTATCTAGTCGTTCAGTTGATATGTCGTACCGTAAATCATTCATTTTACTACCAGACACAGTTTCTTTCTTTATTATGAACATAAAAAAATTCAATCCTCCTTTGACTGAGCGTGAATTAATTCCCATAGTCTTCTGTTAGCTTCCTACTATTTCATATCTGGAAATCAAACTCTATCTATTATCTCTCCTTCTAGATACATGATGATTCACCATATCTTCCATATTCCGAACTCATTCTTTCACCATCCTGGTTGCTGCTTACACTATTTTCTTTATCTCTTTTTCTTCATAAAATATATTCCTAAGGTCTCTAATCGTAACTTCCACTACGTCTGATCCATTTGCATTTACTATATACACAAACTGATTTTTCCTCCCCCCAAAACTCTGGATTATCTATCATATGTCGAGAAAACCCATATCTTCCATTAAACTTCTTAATTGACTTGCTTTACTTGTAAATTCATCCTTTTTATCGTTCATTATGTGCCTGCCGTGGTTATCATGGCCTTTAGCATATACCTTTCTTGGATCTCTTGTACTTTTCTTCGTATTTCCTACATCCCGGAAGTTTGGCATGACTGATTATACTTGTCTACCTCCTTCGCTGTTACATTTAAGCATCCGTTGTGAATTTCTATCTCATCTGTGACCTTATTTCTATTATATCTTATGTGACTTGTGGTTACTAGTCTCCTGCATATTGAATCACTAAATCGTTGCTTTTCATTTCGATGTTTGTATTATCTTTATTTGTGCGAATCAACGAGCCCTTCTTGTTCCAAATCCCGTATTGATATTTTCATTTCTGTAAATGGAGTATTGTAGGAACTAATCTGTTTTTTTAGCCCTACAAAAGTGAGCCCAGTGTTTATAATTTAAACACCGTTTACATCGTGTTTTATAAGCTGAACATTTGTGTTTTCTACTGTAATGTATTCCAACGTTATAACATCCACAATGACATGGCGTCATTGTTAAGGGATGAACCAGGTATGTTGCGGAGAGTTTTTATGTTTGTTCGTGAGACAGGATCTTCAGCTTTTATATATATATATATATATATATATATTTAATTAATTAACAGCTACAGATCGACGTGACAAAGATAAGGGGCGTAAGTCGTAGTGCTGTTACCGCCCATACACTACATTTTATCTTATCTGTAATGTATTCCATATCGTTTGCAAACTTTTATGCTAGGATTTACTATGCTACGTCCTGCATTCCTATCTATGTAAGGGATCGTATTGTTAACTGTAGCCTTCGGTGTAATTAGCAAGATTCGTTA
Organism: Lepisma saccharinum; assembly: GCA_022664845.1. Lineage (NCBI taxonomy): Eukaryota > Metazoa > Arthropoda > Insecta > Zygentoma > Lepismatidae > Lepisma > Lepisma saccharinum. The sequence continues at coordinate 17,835 of JAGDQP010018060.1, forward strand.
TTCCTACTCTGATTACTATCTTGATCAACATGAGCTTTTTGCGTTGTAACCACAGTTACATTGGCTAGATTTAATTGCAAATTCTGAATTGTTAATTATGTTGATTGATAGCCAATGTTATCTAGTCTTGTTTAAACTGACCTAGCATTAACTTGTCACTATACACTCCAAATTCACAGAAGAATAATTGAGTACTTATACATATAAAATTGATTGATGCTGTTCCTGTTTCAATCTTCTTTTATCTTCGTATCCAAAGTAGCTGATCATCTTAGTCCACAGTATTGACTGCAGAATATATTTTCTTACAACTTGAGGTACACATCGTTAGTGCAAAATGTAATAAATCTGTCCAACATGCTTTCAGTACTATAATTGTATTTACCACGGGTCCACATCTCCAAATTTTCCTACGTCGCACATATTGTTAGATAATAAAAGGTTGGGTTTACTATGATAATTGAATATATCCTGAAATATAGGACAGCCTAACTCCAAACTATGATTAGGTTTGCTTTAGCTTCGGTTGCGATTCATGTTTCACTAAACAATAATTATCTGAGGTTGGCGTGCTAACATCTATGTTGAACACCTAGACTACCAAAGGTAAGTAGGGGTAATACATCAAGTTCAATCATAAACTGAAGACATCTGTTATGCTTAGTTTAAGAATATTCCTTCACAGTTCAAGCAACCACTTTTTCCAATAAAAGCAATTCTTTAATATCATATAAATAGACTCATATGCATTTCATGGTATCTTAGCAAGTTGTATATAATCACAATTGTAATTCACTTATTTCTTTTTAATATAAGTGATCGTTCATAATTCTTCATTCTGGTTGGTAAACAGTTTGGGTCAATCTTGATATCTTACGTCATTTTAAACAAATCCACACATTTAAACATATGTATGATTTATAGATTAAACAACCTCATTACTAATATTCAAATTTCGTGCGCATGATTTTCAGTTGTATAATAAATAATAAAGCAATATTTTCCTAACTAACATAGTTATATTCCTAATCTATGGCGGTATTACCAGTTGTCCTAATCATGAAAAGAACAGATAATGTGAATTTAACAAATAGAATAGAACGCACCATTTTAAACAAAAAGGCGCATTATAGCATTGTTTATGACTGAAAGAAAACCTAGAATTATTATTATTATGGAACTTCTTTTTAGAATGAATTAGTTGTTCGACATGTACGTATCTAGAATTCATGACGTTAATGCGACTTGATGGAATTCAGTGTATGGGAAACTTAAGTGTATATTTTCTGTAGAACTCAGGGATTTGTATATCAAAATGAAATACTATTTAATTGTTCGTGGTATGAAATATGGCATGTGTTATAATGGTGAAACAGTGGTTAGTAAGACAATTAACAACTGCTAATGCATATCATTTGATTGAGTTAATTGTGGTTTAATTCCAATTAATGCTCGGCAACTTCGTACTTATGAGAATAAATGAATATTGCTTATTCTATCAGTACTATTGCACGAATTAGTAGATAGTTTCATGATCGTGCATGCTCGGGCTTAGAGTATTGAATTATATAGAAGGAGTAACAACGTAGCCGGTCAATAATTAAATGAATGATTATTATCTTTGCTATTTAGTGTATATCAATCTCTATCTTCTTACAATTTCATAACACTAAGCATCTAATTATATACCTTAACAGTGTCCGGCTTTTTCATATACAGCTTGTTTTGTACTTTTGTCCTGCATTTGACAGTTTCCAGTTGGTAACCCTATATTCAACCTAAACCTATTTCACATTCTAAATACTAAAGAAAATGTAAGGCAACATACTTTCATTGCAGTAAAACTGTTATATTTCGTACTGGGGTGAGGTCTCTTTGACTCCTATATATGTTTTCTTTACAGAGGTGAAGTTGTAGGAAGGCAAGTTGTGAATGTAAGAATATGTAGCTGTCCAGCACGAGACAAAAGATTGGATGAAGAAAAGCATATTAATAGCAAAGAAACCAGTGTAACCAAAAGGGAAATACTAGAGGGCCCACCGTCAAAGAAGAGAAAAGTAAAAGTGGAGAAATGTAGTCAACAGTTTCTTACGATCCCTGTAAGTTATTATGTGATTGTTCTTAGTTACCCATATTTTAGTATTATGTTGGATATTTGGGTGGAGTAAAAAGCAACAAGGAATGTGAAGAAGCTTTATTTACAAAGTCCCGAAAGAAGGCACAAGAATGATGTGAAATAACTCCTTACATAGCATACAAATTAAAGTTGCAGTTTCAGTATATTATCATATAAGAACTAGATTCGGTTGCCAACTTCAGTAGTATAATAAAATCCGTAAGATTAGTGTGGTTACTGAAAGAACAACACATGTATCTACAAAAAGGCAGGTTGTATTGGGAACGGCTTCTCTTGCCAAACAGAAAAAATATTCAGGAACTTTTGGAACACCTGGAGTAGACGGATAGTCAGTCCATAAATAAGGAGTTTATCTCGGACAGTTCTGAAACGTCATATAAATATGTATATTAAACTGTTCTACATCGTTCTTGAAACGTTTCATTCCATAAATTATTTCCAATCCTAGCCTTTAAATAATAACATTGTGACCATTTAAATATTCTGGAGTCCAAGTACGTTGTGTATGGTGGGGTTTAAATTACTGGCGAGTAAATGTGAACAATAATACAATAAAACCTGACTTAGCTGCCTCAAAAAAAAGCAACTTTAGTCTTTCTATATATTCCTATTTCAGCTTACCATTGGAGTATGAACAAGTTTCTAGAACAGCTGACCAGGTCCGTGTAGTCCATTTGAAACACTAAAGTCATTCCTTGATGTAGACATCACCTTAAACCAACACCATCCTAACCCTTACCACTTCGTTCATATAAAACCATTCAAACACATGCAATACTTGCATTATTCAAGTTCCCATCCTTACCACACCAAAAAAGCCATTCCCTTCTCTCTTGCCCTTAGAGGACAACGCCTGAATTTCACCATCTCCGCAACCGAAACCTACAACCAACGCATCCAGGAGGATTTAGTCAACCGATGCTACCCACTTAACCTCATAACCGGATTCGACGTACAGCTACACACACTCAACCTACTTATACTCCCAACACTATCCCGAATCCTCCGTCCTTAATCACTCAATTTGTCCTAAACTTACCAAGATCAAATAAATTCTCCATTCTCACTTCTATACCTTCCAATCTGACCCCGATACCAGATCTGTCTTTCCCACCAATCCGAGGTTAGTTCTTCAGCATCCTTCCAGTCTTTAGAAACATCCTGATCCACACTAACCCTTCGTCCCATTTGCCTTCAGTTCCCGCCCACAAATGTAACAGCGCTAGATGTAAAACTTGTCCCATCCTTATTACGTCTCCAACCATCTCTATCAACATAACCGGTGGCAACTTCACTCTACATCCCGTAAGAAACCTGTCAAGTCTCAAACGTCCTATATATCCTAACCTGTACACTCTGCCCGGCATTCTACGTGGAGGAAACAGGCAGCCCCTTGAACCTCAGTGTCTATACACACGCAATTTTACAACACTGACTTCGATGAATTTCCTTGTAACTATAATCTATACCGTATCCCCCACCACAAACACATCCATACGTCGTCTCTGGAAAGGAGTTTTCATTTAGGGCTTGAGAGCAAAACTGGAACATGGTCTAAACCTGCAGTAACTTTTTTATTCTTTCTTCTTTCCATGTCTACACCAACACTTCCCTCCTTTCCTGCCCATTTACTTATATATCTTTCTCTCTTTCTCTCTCTCTCTCTCTATATATATATATAATAAATCACAGCCATATTCAATCCACTAGTGGATGAGGCCTCTCCCCGAAGGGAGGAGTTGGTCTAATGCTCCCACGCTGACCAGACGGGTTGGGAGAGGAGAGCCGAAGTTCTCACTGTGATCGCCACTGTATTTTATTCACAGCAGCTCTCCAATTGTCCACACGATGCTGGGTCAACACCGAAATTTTTGAGCCCCCACCGGGAATCGAACCCGGGACCGCTCGCACTGAAGTCGAGCGCGCTACCGACTAAGCTACGCAGGAGCTCATATATATATATATATATATTTAACTAGTACAAAGGAAAGCCGGGAAGGCAATTTAAGGTAAATTTTAGACAAATAAAGGAGAAAAAAGGATTACTTACAGCTTACTAACGCACTAGATCACACATATTCACATGTACACACAAAAAAGTCACTATATTTCGTGTATTCACACTTTTTCAAGTAGAGAGGAAGACAGCGAAGTTCACGTGTTCACAAAGTACAAGTTTGAAGAGACAGTGGCGACACGTAGCGGACCAAGCATCAAAACTGGAGAACAACTGACTGCCGTAGCGCGTAGATTTCCGAAACTTGAAGTAATAACTGTACAGCGTGTAAGTACAGGGTGGGATCGTGGATGGAAATGTGTTGAAAATGCAGAGAAAAAGGGAAGCGTAGAGTTATTGAAGGTTAAGGCCAGGTTTTATTTTCACGCTCAAACCATGAATAAAGGTCCCACAGACGTAGGGAGTAAAATGTGGATTATGGCAACCAGGAATGATAGATCAAAATTGGTATTGTGGGACTCGGTGTGCAAGGAAACTTTGGTATCCGATTTGTTGATAGTACAGAAGTGACTGGTTATTAATACGAATGTTAAGAGTACAACTTGTTTCCCCAACATAAAAGGCATCACAGAACTTGCAGGTTACGATGTATATAACATTAGGGGTGTGGCATGTACCCTTGGTATTGAGGGTGTACCGGCCAGAAGGATGATTTAACGTTTGTCTTTCTTTATAGGTTTTACCTGAAGATCTTGATGATGCAAAACGTTATCTGCGGAAATTGCTGGAGATAAGAGTTCTGAAAAGGGAGGTTCCTGAAAACTATTTAAAGTACTTTGATGAATGCATGTAAGTATTGGAAAACATCTTACACAATTAAGAAAAGAAAAAAAAACACTCGAACAATGTTACGTGAATATTTTTGTGCAGTTTCATCGTTGTAGGTTTCTTTGTTTGTATTCTTAGAGATCTACACTGGTGGAAATAAATTGGATAATGCGCGGAAGGAATTCAGGTACCTTTCCCGAAGTCTGTACACAAAGGAGGAGACTGTAGGTGGTATTGATCATAATATGGAACTGCAAGGATATCTCCAACAGTGTATACTGGATGGTAAAAAAAAAATTGGTAACATACCTTAATAAAGGATGTAACCACCCTGGCAGGTAACCTGTCCACTGGGGAAGTCATCGGACTTCAACCCTCTCTATAAATCAGCCGCTAAAAGAATAAATATTAATATATAAATGTTCGTAAGTACACACCGCACTTCGAAGATAAGCCTGCTTCAATTGTCATTTCATAAAACGTAGAAAGGCTGATTTTCATATATGTTGCAGGAAAACGAATGTCTGTCAACATGAAACACCTCAAGAATACCACAACGAATTCCCTACTTCAGCTGAATAAGCACTCTCTGTCGTCAAGGAAATGTTTAAAAATGTTAAGAACGCTAAATATCTTCGATCGCTACTAAACATCAAACTTAAAACAAGAAAAAGGGACGCTATGTGTCGCATATCACAAAAAGGTCATTTAGGGAACACACTCAATGTCGAAATTTAAGGCAACAAAAGCAAAAATTTAGATTTCAAGGATAGGTTTACCATACGCGGTACTTAGAAATGGTTCCTTCGTTTCAAATAAATAATAATAAATCCAAATTATCTCTATGTTCTATTCTATCTCATTACTCCTTGTACTTATTTCCTTACCAAAATACCACTAAGTTACTGTCTGGGGAAATTTTTACTTGGAAATTAAACACACTGATTAGTTTCAGTATCCTTTAAGAACAAACACTTTTTATTATTATTATTATTATGCTAAAACTTCAAGAAATGAAGTTACACAATAATTACAAATTTTCTCCTTCGTAACCGAGGTTTTCAAGTATTCAAATTGTCCATTTTTGATGAAATATTTTTTTTTCCTTTGTTGTAGTTGAAATATCACGATAAAATAATACAAGTGTAGTTGAAATATCACAATTGTTAACAGATAAAGTTCACATTATTTACTCCAAATGCAAAGTTGGAAATATTGTTAACTGTCGTACAGTTGCTGAATTCCCCTCTGGAATATGGCCTCCCTCACACGCTACATCTTGACGTAGCTGAGCGATGATGGTTGCCTGGGTCGGGTTGGAGGTCAGGCGCCTGCCCAGCATGCTTTACATGTGTTCGAGGGGGCTCAGGTCTAGTGACCGAGCATGCCAGAGTAGAAGGCGTGCACTGTGTAGACGACGTTAAGTTTCCCTAGGGGTGTGGGAACGTGTTTATCCTGCAAGAAGAGTGGGTCACACTGTGTGTCCAGATTTGGTCAGAAGACAGGATTGACAACGTCATGAACTTACCACGCACTCGTCAATGTCTCCACAATGAATACTAGCGGCGTTCGGGATGTGTAGCATATTGCACCCCATACCATCAATTCAGGTGTATGTCCTGAATGGCAAGTGCGAACACACGATGGATTCTCCCGCTTGTCCACGGACGCGTATATGGCCATCATTTTGCCAAAGACAGACACATTTCTCATCGCTGAATACAACCACACACTATTCTCCTCTTTAATGCAGTTTCTTCCAACACCACAGGAGACGTGCACGGCAATGAGACGACGTAATCGGGTAAATGTGCCAGAGGAATGCGTGAATGTAGGTCTATCAACACAAGTCGATTGTTCATTGTTCGTGCTTATGGGAAGGGAACCGTGACTGCAAGTACAGTCACCGCCCTTAGTGAGTCAGAGCGGCCCTCATGATCCGTCTGTCCAACCACGCTTCCGTGCGTCGCGGTGGCACTGTAGGTGCGCGTCTGCTGTGGAACCCCTCTCTGTCTTTGTGAAGAAGACCCACGTGATTTGCAGTTCTGCCGAAGGTCCACCTGGCCCCTCTCAGCCTGCTGTATGGCTCCGTTCAAAGTTACTTAGTTTCCTGGCATTGCAAACATACGATGTGATCCACACACAACGGAATCTGACATCCAGTTACAGTCTCCGTGTTTTGCAGATGGTGTTCTATGCTGGGTTGGAATGTTTAAGGCAAAATGTTTTAAACAGATGCGATTTTTTTAAACATTTTGAACATTTGCTTTAAACTTTGTTTTTTAAGCCGTGTTTAAAACATGTTAATTTTATTTTTCTTCTTTGAAACAATTATATTACTTTTGAGAGTACGAAAGTGTGGATTTTTACCAGTTAAACGTACTGTATGCTGTATGCCGTTTGTCCCGTGTGAAAGCTAGTTTCCAAAATAATCAGTATTAGGGCGCCGCAAGCCTTCAGGTGGAGACATTTTTTTTTTGTTCTTCTTCTTTGTCGGTTGAATTCTAGAAGCAGGAGTTATATTAATTCGTTATCAATAACAAGAAACAAGATGTTCATAATTCAGTTCTCCTTTTTTTATTTATTGTGAGAAACTACCAGGAAAAGAAAAACTGCATTTTATTTACTTCTATGATTACATTGCTCTATCCTTTTTTTCTTATGTTTATGAGGAAAAGGATAGTAGTGAGTAACTGTGCAGATTTGATAATCATTTCTTATTCGGTGCTTAGGGTTTATGTAGGGTGGTAGAATTTATTAGGTACTCTGCTTCTTTGCTGTTCGTTTATAGACTCGTTATCAGTGGGTCGCACAGGAAGAAAAAAAGGAATTATCTGGACACACTTTATTGAAGTTAATCCTTCCGCAAAAATAATAATCAGTAAAAGCCAAATGTAGACTGTGTAAAAAGGGGCAGGTGTTGTTGCCCGCATGAGAGAACATTTCAAGAAGTGTAATTCAAATCCCGACCAGGACACTGGAGAATTTTCCTTCAATGTTCCCATACCTGGCGCTCTGAAATATACTCAACCTCCTATCAAATTGAGTACCACGTTTTTGGTATGCCATGGCACTTTGGGAGGTAAAGACAGCTGAGCGTGGTACTGACCACCCCATCTCACTTCGTGCCTTTGGTCGAGAATACGGCGCATGCGCATTGCACAGGGTATACCTAGTGTTGTATTTATTTATTTATTTTTTGTTTGTTTTTCAAAATGATAATGATTTTTTCACACAGCAAGTATTTCATGCTTTACGCTGCAGAAAATCAATGTAATCAGCAGGATTGGAGTTAACCTTTCACACATTCATCCCAATTTACTATTGCTTTGTTTTCCTGCAGCCTGACGAGCCAGATGATGGTTTTATGCATTCACTGCCACATTGCTATGCTTCCTATATCTTCAACCTGATAAACAAGGAATTAACTAAGAACATACGGACTGAAGTTATTTCATATAGTTTGTAATAAAATACTAATAAACCGAGAGGTAACTGAAGAAATATTCAGAATTATAGAAAGAATTTAAGTTACTAGAGATAATACAACTTCGAAGACATATTTACCGTAAACTGAAAAACTATGAATTCTTACCGAAATATGCTCTTATCCCGTATATAAATGAATAAATCAAAGCCATATTCGAGCCACTACTGGATGAGGGCTCTCCCTGGAGGGAGGAGTTGGTGTGCTGCTCTGACTGTGATCGCCATTATATTTTATTCATAGCAGCTCCCCAATTGCTTCACGATGCTGGGTGTGCACCGTTCCAGACCCACCCGCCTTGGAATAAAAGCCTTGGCAGCCAGCGCAGGGAATCGAACCCGGGACAGCTTAATCCGTAGGTAGCAACGCGAACCACTAGACCAGTGGTTCGGTCAACCCTTATATACAATACGTTAATTTTTAATTACGGTATTATTCAAGGAAGATGTTTATTTTTTATCATAATTGCCGTCTGTAAGAATTATCTTTAGCTCAAAATCCCGGGAAATAACCTGCTTCTACTCAAGAGCAGAGATAAGTGATTGAGTTTTTCTAGTACATTGTATTTCACTATAAAAACTCGGTGGCATTGCTCCCTCATGCTCCGGGTTTCAAGCTTTATCCCATACTGTGAAAATATGGGTCAGGGTAACACAAACAGTGTTACAGATAGAGACAGTGTAACAAAAAATATTGTTATGTTATATGTATATTTCAAAAGAGTTGTATAATTGCATAATGAGTACTCTTGTAAATAAGTAACTACATATAGGTTTCTTCTAATAAGTTTGTTGGAATAGGGCTCTGAGAAGTATTATTTCATTGCATCGTGGCTTCCCCCGTGCTTTTTTGAAAGCATAGGAATAGCTATTGGCACGTAATAGTATGGGGAGAATTTGAAGAACTGAATTTTAAAATAGGGTGGCAACGCTGACAACTGGGTGCTTGGTTTCAGGGAACAACCACAGTATGTTCCGATTGTGTCGAATATGTATACTTAAAGCTGGGTGCGGATACGTCGAACTGAATGGAAGTAGTAAATATTTAATTTTTAAAATTGATTGTCAACAGTGGAATCTGAAGTACCTCTATGACGCGTCCCAGTACGTAAGTACAAAGTTTGGCACTAATACGTTCAATGATATGGAAACAATTAAAAAAAAATATTTTCTGTAATTGGTTGGCAACACTGACAACTGCGACGCCGGAAGTACCCACATGTACTGTCCCAGTACCTAATACGCATGTCAAATTTGGTGTAAATCAATGCAGATACGTCCTGCGGTAACTAATATGAAACCCAGATTCTTTGATCGTTGGCAACCCTGACAGTCTACGCTGACAGTATGACGTGGCCCAGTACCTATTGAACATGTGTCAAATTTAGTGTAAATCAATGCACACGTGTTGATTTGTATTAATAAAGGCATTTCTATAACTTAAATTTTGAAATAGGCTGGTAACACTGTTAACTTGGGTGCTTGACGTCGGGGAGACCCAAAACTTCCTTCTATTGTGTTGAATTATGTTTAAGCTAAATTTGGGGCAGATACGGTATGGAAGATTTTTTAATTATTTTTTTTAAAAGTTGGCAACACTGAGAACTTGGGAACCCGGAATCATATATACCAAACATATTTGTAATTTAGGGGATTAATTCATGTTATATTTCTTCTTAATAAAAGTAATTCTTACTTAAAGAGACTTTAACAGTATTAGAATTGCCTTGAAGAAAAAAAACGAAATGTGGTAAAATAGAATCTACAATTTCTATGTGCTAAGTGCTGATGAATAGACCGAAAGCGCGATTGAAATATCATAGAGGCTACTACAGATGGAGTATTTATCATAACCCCCTACCAATTTTTTATTTTTAAGAAAATGTTTAAAACCAGAAATACGTTTTAAACATATTTTTTATACTTTTTAAAATAAATAACATGTTTTTTCCAACTCTGGTTCTGTGTAGTGCTATAAGGGTCACGTGAATACTGTAGGCTTCGAGTGAGCTGTGATCTTCAAATTCAGATTATCATACCCACTAATTTCTGTTGTATTCCAAGAAATATATATATTTCTTAATGTATTATAAGAAAGAAATACTGAAAAGAAAGAAATACTGACGTTAGTTTCCAAACAGAACGTAACCTAAAGTAAACCAATGCAGATGAGATGTTTATGATATAAACGCCTAATTCCCTCTACTTCTACTAAGAATGTATTATGTCCTCTCTGTTGTATTATTTTACCTGTTACAAATTTGGGAGAATTACTTTTATGATTTAACACCCAGACACTTGAATGTATTTCGGGTTGTATCTCTGAAGAAACTTTTGAATTCCCTTAGTTATACCAGTGTCTTGGTTCATAAGTGTAAATTTTCGACCAAGGCGAAAGACCAGTCCTCTTACAGGGTATCAATCTTAGATTATACAATATTTTTTCCAACCATTCATTAACGAACTTATTACTTAATTGTTTATTGCTTTCCAAATATTTTTATCTGGGAATAATTTAAGTGTTTGTACCCCATTTTCGGCTAATCCATTACAGGCCTGATGATATGGTGGAGTATTTAATAACTTAATGTTTCTGTTTATGCAATACTGTTTATATTGAGCTGATGAAAAGGGTGGACCATTGTCAGATATCATCACTTTTGGATACCCATACAACCTGAAAAACACCTCTAATAAAGGTATATTATCTTCAGTAGATGTTGAGTTTACCATCCAGGCCATTATATGATTAGTAAAACTGTCTACTAATTCTAAAAAACATATTCCTTTCCAAAAACAGTGATATACATTAATTCTTTCCATCGGTTGTCTTGATTTAGTCCAGGATTTTAAAATGTGTCCTAGACATTGAACTACAAATTATACAATTTTCTACCCACTCTCTTAAGTTTTGGTCAATCCCAGACCACCAAGCCATAGATTTGGTCCACAACTATAACTTATGAGATCCTATATGCTGATCGGACATCATAGTCATAAGATGACGGGAACAGAGACCACCTTTGAAGTCTTGGAGTCGCTGTATTGGGAATTTCTCCATGTGAAAATATCGTCTTCACTGGAATTGAGTCTGTTGTTATAGCAAATTTTCCGCCATAAACATATTTATAATGTTTCTTAAGTGCAAATACCACGGCAAGCCCTTCCCGTTCAAACTGTGAGCGTATTTAGCCTTGGCATCAATTAAAGTCGCTGAAGCACAACATACTGTTACAAGTTTACCCGCTATTTTTTTATACAGCACGGTTCCAACCCCTCTCTCACAAGCATCTGTCATTATTATAATTTCGGCACTTAGATTAAATGGTTGTAAAACTTGTGCTTGTTTTAAAGTTAGTTTGGCCTCTACAAACTGTTGCTATTGAAAAAGCGGACCAATGCCAGTTACTATTTTTTTAAGCAGCTGAAACAATGCTGGTATTTTAGCTGAGAAATTAGGCAAGTGGCGGTGATAAAACTGTATCATACCAAGAAAGGATTTTAACTCTGTTGTATTCTTAGGAGTAGGGTAATTCATAATAGGATTTATTTTAGCTGCTGATACCATAATACCTTTATCGCTGATGTCATGACCTAAGTAAGTTAATTTGTTCTGAAACCATGACTTTTTTCCCATCTAACCTCTACATTATGTTGAGGAAAACGCTCCAAGATCTTTATTAAAATAGAGTAACATTCTTTCCTATCTCCTCCATAGATTAGCACGTCGTCAAGGTAACATGTTACTTGTTCTATACCCGTTAATAGTTGGTCCATGAACCATTGAAAAACTTGTGCAGAGCTATGTAGCCCGAAAGGCAATCGCGTTTGAATGAATAGCCCCCATTGAGTATTAATACCTAAAAATTTCTGTGACTGTTCATGTACCTCCAATTGTAAATAAGCTTGTCGTAGATCTAAAGTCACAAAACATTTTGCTCCAGATAACTTTTTTAAATATCATCTATCCTTGGAAGAGGATATACAACCTTTTCTGACACCTTATTTAAAGTAGCCTTTAGAGCCATACACAATCTTACATCTCCATTTTTCTTTTTTACCGTTACTAATGGAGTAGCCCAATCGGAATAATCTATCCGTTCAATTATTCCTTGTTTCTCTAAACTGCAATTCAGCAACTACTTTAAGCCCTACGGAAAATGGACATAGCATCAGGTTTGACCGGTATTTGAACTTTGTACCCTTTAATGGGTTGAGAAATATCTGGTTCAAAGACATCCCGAAACCTATCTTTGATTTGGTCGATCATAATTTGTTTACTATCCTCCATCGTATTTATTACTCTCAATTCATTGGAATTATTGTCTATTGTAGAACTAGATAATAAATTTTCTTTCCATTTGAACCATAAAGCGTCCAACCAAACTCTACCTAAAATTGGTTGTCTTAACCTTTGATTAATTATTATTAGAGGTACTATCATATATTTATCCGCAGACTACTAATACATTAATCTGACCTCTCACTGTTAAAGTAGCACCTCCTGCAAATCTTAATTTACTAGTTGAATTACGCATAGGTAAATGACGAAAATGTTCTGAATAATGACCGATACGGCCGCTCCTATATCGATCTCGAATAGTATATATACATCTTTACATATGAGACTTCGTGTTAATGGATTATATTTGTGATGTAACATTTTATCTGACCTACTAGAATCTGCAATCAAATTCCTTATCACACGTACATCCTTTATATTCTTAGGGTTTATATTATCCTTATATTTTATATTTGTAGGCCTACAAGCACGTGATTTACTAAAGTGTCCTTTTAGATTACATTTCCAACAAATAGCATTGAAAGCTGGATAATTTCCAAATTTATGCTGAGTTAAACATCTCCTGCAAACCGTATTACTATTACTGTATTTCATTCCTTTTAGTATAATTAAACGTCTCTGATCTATTACGATTGATCTCTTTAGAGCTAATTTCATACACATTATCAAAGCTTCGTGATTTTTGCGTAAGTAAGGAAGCATCCATCTCCGCCTGTTGAATTGCTATAGCGATATTTATTCCGTAAGTAATCTTTTTCTTGTACTTTCATTAGAAATCCCAAAAATTAATTGATCACTTACCATAATATCCGTAAAATCTCCATAATTGTACAATGTAGTTTGGACTTTGAGATCTTTAACGTAATTAGTTACAGACTGAATAGGCTTTTGACGCATGTGATGTAGCTGATATCTAGCCACAATCTCATTTACAGACTTTCCAAAAACTTTAAGCAACAAAGATTCCAATCAGATAGGTAATATCACATACGTCTATAGGTGCTCTTTCCTGATGAATTTTCTCATAAGCGTAACTCACATGTCAAACCCAAATCCCTAACATCCATTAATATATCGCAGTCGCATATGAACAAGTACAGTAGAAGACAAAAGTATAGGTCGTCTACTGCGATTGAATCAATAGGTTAACATGTGCCGAAAACAGATTCCTATTAATAAGAACTTAGGTTAATTTCCAGAGAAGACCTCCATGATGGCTTTTGAACACAATTAGATATAATAACCATCAATACCAACATGATCTTTGAATTTCAGTTCCACATACGCACAAAAACACATTGAGGAAAAATTCCATATACATTCATGCAACTAGTTCCCAAAACAATGCACCTCTACCATTTACATGCACATGCATAAAACCAACGATAATTCTTACCAGTATATGTTACTACTATATGCATCTGCATGTCCCGAATTCCATTAATTTCCAATATTAACAAACTAGCACAGTTTGATATAAAACAGACATTAACCATAAAGCGCAGCAACAACAATCACCATATTTAATAAAAGATCTAGAAGTTATATTTTTTTGTTTTTCTTCTTCTTTTGAACTCTTCTCAAAACATAACAGCTTAACCAAAGCTGGACAGTTATTCTGCTATCACAGCAATTTCCATTTGTGTATTTTGCCATATTGAATTTCGCTGAATGTAAGGCACTTTTTTTTAAAAAAATATAGACGGTAATTTACCTTTTTACCCATTTACAATGTTTGTAGCATTTATCTATTCGTTATTACTAATAGCTACCGAAATAATAAATGGCTCACTAGAAAAGGATATTTTTATTGATTTATTTACGAGAAAAGGGTGTAAATTAGTGACAATTGGAGATGTAAAAAAGTAGGCCGTTTTGATGTTTTTCTTTATTTTAGACAAGGGATAAGTCATGGCAGTTTATTTTTATTATTTTTTTCTCGCGACCAAGGGACAACGCGAAAAATCTCAGATATACGATTGGAAGTATATGGCATGTACTTCCGAGTGGTTCCTACATTAACGGATACACAGAAGACCTTCGTAGGGAAGAAGTAAAACATATGCAACCGGACAACGTTGGTTTATCATAGCTTGAACAAAAGTTACACGAAACTGCTCGGTCCACTTCGCCACTGTTCGATAGGGCAGGGTACGCGCACTCAGTGCTTCCCGTAACTCTGTGTAGCATTGTCGTGCATTCCTGCCGCGGGGGTCTTCTGATATAATTCCTCCATTCTTGACCACTATCGCTCACTAACTGAACCTCAGGGTGTGCACAGACACGCAGTTCTGCTCACATGCAGTATCTGGTTGGTTCATTCGAAAGTACATTCTATGCACTTTCAGTCGTATATCTTAGATTTGTTGTGGTGTTCTTTGTTCGCGAGAAAAAAATAGTTGTCATGACTTATGATATAGCCCTCGTTTTTGTAAGGTTGTAAGATACAGTTTTTGCGGAAGAAGAACTGAAATTTTGGAATTTATGCTATAATTCTAGTAGTAGTAATGATCCCTTGTTTTAATTATAAACCAAAGAAAAAGTCTGTATAAAACCAAATCAATAGCATGAAATTGAAAATGGCAATTCCAGTTAAAATTCCTTCATTACAAGCACGTAACTGAAATAGCCGTTAGATAAGCAGAAAGCAGCCAGAGAAAACACAGTGAACGTGACACTTACATGGAAAGTAATTCTAACGTAATAGCAAGAAAAGACACTTTTGTTGAATGAGTCCTTAGATCTGTTGCAAAATTGCTCCGATTAAGTATTGGTTAACATGAAATACAGTATTAGAAAATAAATTAAGCTAATGGATGAACATCTCGATTTCCAAGATTATTTCAAATGTGTTGACACATAGTGATAAATGTTTTCTATAAAGAAAAAAACATGTTCCCTCCTATCAGTAAAAAAAAAACCTGCAAAAAGACTCTAAATCAGTAATAAAATGAAGGTATATTCTCAACAAAATAAAACGAAAGGTCACTTTGTTACCAGATTTACCCTGAACAAACATGTAGCCATATGATCAAATATATTCAGGAAACTGCGAAAATTAAAAATGTGTGCGTATTTAGATCAACAATTTCGTCGTTGTTGAAGAGCACAGCATGTGCCAGTTGACTGGACCGAACATAACTTCGCTATCACGTTTTACATAGAATAACTTCAGAATGATTGAAGATTGTATTAGTGGCTTCTGAGAAACCTTCACATGTATATGATGTCACTTGCCCTTATTTCTATTCGAAAAAGGTCATTTTAATCCAGGATGGCGAATGGAGTCTGTAGCATACGTCAGAGATGTAGTACCTGGACTCATTTAGAGTGCATATGGGTACATTCATGTTCTGTATAATCTGTAGAAATTATATGCATAGTTCGATACATATCTAACATGTAACTTACAATAACTTGAGAACGGTTAGAGGTACGGTAAAACTAATTAATTGTACCAGTGACATTCTGAGAAAATTTCAAATGTATTTGATATTTCACTTGCCACCTATTCCCATTTGAAAAAAATAAGTTCAATCAAAGATGGCGGACGGAGCATGTAGCATTCATAAGAGATACAATACTTAGTATCATTTTATTTGATATGATACATTCATGTTGCGTCAAATCTGTACGAATTACATTGTCCACAATTGAATCTCCCAGTGCATTTTACTAAGGAAATCACGTAACTTCTCAATCATCTAGTTGCTTCTACATGTAATTGCGAAACGTAGGGGCTCATCCTACTTCTTTTCATCTCAAAGACTGTTAACTGTGAGAGTTCTATCCAAATCTGAGTGTGTAACTACGAGAGTGTTCCTTGTAAGACACTGATTCGAACCAACGACCTTGCGAACAATCCACTGACACTCTTTACGTCCGCTCCTATTGTAAATTACTGAATTTACGTTATTTGAAATCATGAACCTGAATAACGGCGGGCTGTTTTCACAAATAATCTTGTTACCTGACGAAAAAGCAAGTGAAAACAGACCCCAGTACCCTTAGCGATACTGAAGTACAATATTGGTTAATTAAGAACCCACATGCGTTTCTTAGCTATAATGATCCTCAGACACGTGCCAGATACATAAAAGCCGATTATCTACAGAAAAAGCATCAAGCAGAAGCTAAAAGAAGAAGAGAGAGCCAAATCACAGGGACGACTAGCAGAGGAGAAAAGAAGAAAGAGCCAAATTTACAACTCAGCCAACTGCAATTGACGATGGTTCTTCGGAATCGGATATGGACATCGAAGGATATCAGATGCCCAAGAAGACAAACAAGAAACAGAAGCTAACAACCCAAACTACAACCAAGTTCCAGAATAAATACAGTAGCCTCAACCCCAGATTCCAGTCATTGAAGCACCCTCAGTCATCAACTGAGAGGACACGTACCGAGCCTAAACCGCCTCCAATATACGTCTATGAAGTTGAAAATAAATATGAATTTACAAGTAAATTGAAGCGCATATGTCAGCTGCCGCCTACGTGTATACACAACAGAGTGCAGATTAAAATACAACCAATGCAGCTAGAAGATCACGATAAAATAAAGAACTATTGTCAAAGAAAGAATATACAATTCGCCACAGAACTACCTCGCCGAGAGCGTCCAGTCAAAATAGTAATTAGGAAATTACCAAATGATGTTCCAGTGGAAGACATCAAGCAAGAAATATTGGAAATTGGCTTTCCAGTTGAAGCAGTGGCACAGATGCATGGAAGAAGCAGCAATACTGAAGAGAGGATTCTCTACCCATTATATTTGGTTACCCTTGAAAGGACCGTGGACACAAAGGCACTATTTATGTTACAGTATTTACTACATTATAAGATATCCATTGATGAAGCTTACAGATCTGCAGATGTACTACAGTGTTTTCGCTGCCAACGTTTTGGTCATTCACAACATACATGTTGGGCGAATCCACATTGTCTCAAGTGTGGTCAAATGCACCTTACCAGGGATTGTCCAAAGAAGACTCGGATGGAGCCAGCTAACTGTGGAGGAAGCCATCCCGCAAACTACCACGGCTGTACGTATTTTAAAGAAGAAAAATCCAAGAGGACACTCAACAAGAACTCCAAGATAACTTCTCAAGGTGACAACAATCAACCGAACCAAGGTACATGTAGCAACATGGCCAATTTAACCACTACAACAGCGGGTCAAAATGCAACACCACCCACTACAGATGACTCCAGTATCGGAACCAGCATTAAGGATATCATTCAACTATTCAAGGGAATAAAGTTCCATGCCTTCCTGAGCAACCTGAAGAAAGGATTGATCAGATATACTGCGGCAACGACAACAGATGACAAAATAACTGCCTTAGTTGAAACAGCGATGACCATTTTGGACGACGGAATACATTGAGGGACGTCACGAACTTACCTCCATCTTCGAACAACATTGAGGGCGACAGTTGCTTTCACTGACATTTTAATTACGTGTTTTTTTATATAGTTAAAGAAGCAATTTAAATATAAGGCAAGGGCGTGAGCTCGGTACTTATTTTATTTGAAACCGCCAAGAACACGGTTACGGTTAATAACGGCGTAGGGAATTGGCGACCTCATCGTCGTGCCGACTTTTGCTGTCTGCAATCAACCCTAGCAGCTAAACATCAACGGTGCTCGAAAGGAGGACCAGCAGAGAGGAATTTATTTCATTTCATTTTACCCACGACAGCATCATTAGTTCATCATCTCTTCTGCGGCGACTTATGCCTCTCTGCGATGATAAAAGAATAAGTTTAGGATGTATTTGCATTGACAATGGCCCCTGGGATCATTGGAAAGGGGGCGGAACCATTGAATAGTGCCTAGTTCTTAACGGCAGAATTTTGGATGATCTGGCTTGCTGAAGCTGGGAAGTGCGCCTTTGGGGAGCTACCCGGACCTTTGGTCTCGCCAACACTTACGGGGAGTGGGTGTCCCAAGTATCCATCAATCGGGAGTGCAAGTGATTTCGACGCAAGCCATTTATGACTTCGCCTCGATATCCAGCTCGTTGACAAGGGTGATGAGGGTAGGATCCGGCAGCCTCGTTAGTTCCTCAGAACGAAGACTGAGAAGTGTGGATATTTACGGCTTTCTTTTACCATGGCTCCACCACATCCTAACAACAAGTAACAACGCTTAATAATATAAGAAGTTTCCCGATTGACAACAGGTTTCGCTAATCACTTTGTAATCATGGCATGCCAGATTCCATGCTCTGTGGGAAGAAGAGAGAATCGGAGTCAGTGTAAAGCCCTCGTTCTTTGAACGGTACCTCCCTCGGAGGCAAGGTCAGGACAAAATATTATCTGTTCATCTGGCCCACAGACCTTTGGCTTATATACGTGTTTCAGTCCAGAACTAAGCATCCTCATACTAGAAGAGCATTCTATAAAAGAAGTTCAAGAATGCAGTGCCTTGTTACATCTAAACGCAAACCTTACGCAGACGATAAAAGTTATTGAGGTTATACAAAAGTGTGTTATAAAAGAAAGAGGGTGGCACATGCAAGTCACAATTATGATAAGACAGTCAACTGACAGAACTAGAGTATATTGTGTGTGTGGTGGTGCGCAAGAAGGAATCTTCTTACCTCGTCTGCATGAGGTTTGCGTTTTAGTGCGGCACGGTATTTCGTAGTTGAACATCATATGGTCACCCTCATATCCTTGAGAACACCCCAACTTTAGAAATGTTTCGGTCAAATATCGAAAGAAACTAT
>JAGDQP010018061.1:0-37279 GCA_022664845.1 Lepisma saccharinum
CTCAAGCTATAAGGGTGGTGGGGATCCTAAAACCCACTACGTGCACCGCCACCAACCTTAAGGCTGTTGCCAGCTCGTGCCAAGTTCCTTTGTTCCTGTTACATGCTGTCACCAAGGAACTTGGCTCATCCGTCTCCCATTTCACACCTTTTTAGGGCTAAAGAACTTGGCTCCACTTTTTGCACCTCTGGTGTTTTTGTTCGGATTTATTATAACTCCTACCTCCATTTACTTTTGTAAGTGGCTATTCATTTATTTTTCTGTGAAATTATGTAATGTCCATTTTGAAATTCGACATTATGTGAAACGACAGAGAGATTTTCCTCGCGTAAAGGTGAAATTGTGAATAATCTTTTAGAGCAAGGAATATATACATAAAGATTAATTTCTTTTAGAGCTATTGCATGTAAAAATATGTGTTGCGTTGAGAGAGAAGCAAAAGAAATCCGCAAAACAGGGTTGGAAGGAGTGGGTGAAAACGCATGCTGTCCTCCAGTAAGTATAAAAAGGCTAAACATTTTAACTCTGACAAACAGAAAAGCCACTTTTAAAGACTGAGGTATAAATATGGCTGGTTACGGTGCAGGAATTACCCCTGAAAGTGTTACAGGAACTCTTTGTTTAGCGGAAAAAGTCACATTGACCAAGAAAGAGAGGGCAAAATACTCCCCACAATGTAAGGAAGTTTATAGATAGTCTAGATCAGCGTTCCGCAAACTGTGGTCCGCGGACTACAGGTGGTACTCGAGGCTTGACCTTGGGCAGGCGCCAGATGGCCCGTTAAAGCTACAAACTAATAAAACTGGTCCGCACTTGAAAATAGTTTGCGAAACTCTGGTCTAGATTATTCCAACTATACAAAAAAGCGTCTCTAGTGGGCATAAGGACTAAAACACTGGACTTCTAATGAATGGATGAAAGTATGTTTCTCTATATCTGATGAATATTAGTGATATGTTCAGAGTTTATTTGAGGAAGTTTTCAAGTTGCAATATGTAAATCATACGATGTCAATCATGGTTTGGGGTGTAACGTCTTTCTTCGGTCCTGAAAGACTTTATATAACTGAGGGAATAATGCAGTAAGATATATACTAAACCTCCTTCAAAAGCAACTACTCCCACAGATTGTAGACTGATTTCGTGAAGACCCATTCACCTTATGCAAGATGGAGAAGCGTGTCACCAAGCTAACAGTGTCAAAAATTATTATTGATGTCGAAAAGCACACGGGATATATAATAAAATGAATAGGGAATTAAATAACAGTAATTAGAATTAATTAAAAACATATGCCAATGCAATTTTGTACAAAAAATAAAACTTATGAAAATGAATATTGTGTCTAATAATTAGAACACATCTGTATTATCTATACTATAAACCGTATTATTGTTGCGAACAACATTCGTCGTAGTTTTGAAACACTACACTAGAAGAGTAAGGTATCGTTTACACACACGGAAGTTTGTTCCTCAGTACCAATAAGATATATTTCGTGGTACCAGTCATTACATAGAATACAGGCAACTCCATTGCCATATTAGCTTCATGATAAAGCATAATAGACTTTCCTGAAAAACCGACACTTGTTTTCACAAAAGTTAGTTGCTGTTGAAGTCTAAGGCAACTGACAGAATAAACGTAGCCGCGTTGCATATTACCTTGAGTATATTTTTGACATCTTGCCTTTCTTTATTAAAGACAAAGCGCGGGAATAGCTGGAACGTAATTGATAAATCAGTAGAAGAAATTGTGGCAGGTGATAGTCGTGTAGCATAACATAGAAACAAATGTTTGCGAATCGCATACAAAGCTTTGAAT
Organism: Lepisma saccharinum; assembly: GCA_022664845.1. Classification (NCBI taxonomy): domain Eukaryota; kingdom Metazoa; phylum Arthropoda; class Insecta; order Zygentoma; family Lepismatidae; genus Lepisma; species Lepisma saccharinum. Next base: position 1,824 of record JAGDQP010018061.1, read on the forward strand.
ACTCATTATTTTACGACAGCTGCAACAGCTATGGCATGGCACCAAACATGTCGAGGGGTTTTACTAAACTCTATTGTCGCCAGGAATCCTGTCGGATGAGGATGTATCCAGATACTACTTCCATGTTGTATACTTCTCAGTTGTTTTAATGCGCCAAAGCCGATGGCTAAATATGGTAAGTAGAGTGTGTTTTGGAAGAAGCTAGTGACATTTAGAATATCGCGATCATAAAATTCGCACACTTATGGAATGATGGTCATTTATAATACAAAACAGGAACGTTATCAATGCAATATGTAATACGAACCGTTGTAACTAGGCAACAAGATACTCATCATTGTTACAACCATTTATATACTCGGTAATACTCTAATAGCATTCTAGATTTCTTGTTCAGACTCTGCTATGTCAGCAGAAGAAATATCATTCTAGATTTCTTCTGCTGACATACACTTTATGTTACACATAAGTAATGCCACAGTTTCTCCCTTTCTAGCGTGTTTAGTTCGTATTACAACTCTTCCGTCGCTAGTGTTACTTTCCTAGGTCTATTATTGACTTGCAACGCAGTCTCATCTACATTATACAGTTACACCACATAAGAGGTTGTGTGTTGAAATCTGATGCTGTGAATGTGGACAGTGTTTCTGGTTTTATAAAAGAAATATTACTTTTTATGAATGGTAAATAAAATCCATGTATGTTTGGTCTATTTCGTGTCACTACTAAATCGATTAGAAGTTTTTGGCCGTGTTCGCTCATTCCTAGAATCGTAATTAAAATTATCTTGTAGTACTCTTGCTTATTGGAGCGAATTGTTATAGTAACTACTTAGAGATTAATATTTTTTATCGAAATTGTCATAAACTTTTATTACTTTATTTCTAATCAGTTTGCTAAAAGATATTAGCAACTTAAACTCAAAATTTCCGTTATTAACATGACATCGACTTTTACAGTGTTACTATTCTGTTTCAAACACTAAGGGATCCACCACTTCCAACTAACAAACCACACTAAGGCACGTTAAACTTTGGTGTTCTAAATGTCTGTCAGCTTAGGTTTCTTTCTTTGCAGGTGTTAGAAGAAGGGATATTATAGACTTCGAATGTTCAGATACATCAAGCGTCCGAATTCGCCATTTATTAGTACTGTTGCGGGAAAGCCACGTTCACAAAAATAAGTGGGAAAATTCGAATGTATTAAAAAGTACTCCACTGCAATGTTTGTTGATAGTATGCAAAAGGAATTAGGATACACAATTAATTTATAGCAGGAAACAATATATATTTGTTTTTGAAGAGTAGATTTTTCTCTTTTGCATAAATGGCTCCAAATATGAAATACTCTATAAGAAAACCATTTTCTTCTCCAAAATTGCCTGGAGAGCAGAGGCTATGTTGTGTTCATCCCACTTCTTGCATTTGCTTTCAACCATCTTTCGATAAAACATATTTTTAATTCCAGATTAGTCGGGCTAAAATTTAGATCTGACAAGCGACAGGAATGTTGCTAAGGTTGGTCCCGAAGAATACAATAGTTTTGTTAGCCTACACTTTGGAACTTATGTTCCAGCAGATGCTGTAGACCAGTGGGTTTCAACCGCCGATCCACGAAATTGTTGTAGAGCTTCTTGAACAATTAATATATTCAATTATTTTTCACTTATTTTGTAGATTTCGAAAGTCCAAATTTGAGATTGAATTCCCAAAACAACTAGAATCTGAAAATGTGCTGCCACCCTTTGAAAGTCTAACAAACCTCTCACTTAGTGGCATCTACCCGAGCCGTGAAATATTATTTTCCTATAGTTTGTCGGTCCGTGAGTATAAAAAGGTTGAAAAACACTGCTCTAGACTGTATGGGCAGATCTCCTACCGTAATAGGTATGCATAAAACACATGAGTAGGTTCCTATGATCTACTATTCAATTTTAGGAACCCGAAGTAATTCATAATACGCTACTTGCCATTTTGAATTATAATAATGCATTCCAAAACAATAGAATAGCATTTGTGGAATAGAGATGGCGTAGTTTAAAAGCTACTTTCCTATTATCAATATTCTGCTACAAATGTATTGTGTAAATTATAGCTGTAAGTGTTGGAGCACTTTTGAAAAACCTACCTGTCACAACTTCAAGAAATCGCAAAACTGAAAATAAGATCAGAGCGCCAACATTGTCAATCCTACAGCTTCCACACCTACTCACTGTAATACTAGTTTCGAGAGGGTTATCACGTAGTGAGGAAGAATCAGTGTTGTCAGTCTGTTTTCGTAAAAGTGGCAAATCTTGGTCAGAATATCCGAAAGTAAAATTTGAACTTTCAGTGTCGATTCGAATTACACAAAGTTATTTATTGAAGGCAAGGTTTAACACAAGGATTCTATATATAATGTGGAGCTCTGGCATGTCCGATTGGTCTCCTTTTTCGGTGCGAACCGTCTTGAGTTCTATTCCCGTGGAGGCTATACATTTCAGTGGCTGTGATGTCAGTTATCTAGAAAGCCAGATTAAAGTAGTGTTTGGGAAGCAATTGAGTTGATAAGGTGAATGAAAGCCGCCTGTCAGAAAATAACGGGACGCAGAACTTCAATACATTTTAGTTGCTTTAAACTAGTTTCTCGAAGAAATGTCTCCATAAAACAATCAATAAATAAAGTTTCAAAATAAAACTACACAAAATTACTTAATTTTGTGCTAACAAAAACACACGTAATTTTCATACGTAAAATATAGATAAAGCCTTAATGTGATTCAAATCTACTTTACCAAAATATCAATATGGAAAGCATTCTGGTCTTTTAACATGTAATAAATAAATATGTTCCTACGATATCAGTTATTCATCCAACTTTTCAATTTTTTACCATTTTGGTTAAGACTTGGTTTAGTAAGGATTTCATGTAGAAACTTTGTTTAACACTCTCTCTAGTAGCAGTTAGTAGAGGTCTTGCTTTTTAATCAGGAGGACCCGTATTCAATTCCAGTACCGCCCATTTTGACAGAGGGTTTAATTATCTCGGTCATACCAGGAAAATACTGAGAATGCACTTTGAAGGATTTGAGGATTCATTCCTTCCAATGGCTTCCCCTTCGTGTTATTATTCTTAAATACAAAATGTTCATAAAAAGGTCGTAACAAACTTCGGGGGGTGATTGTTGACAACGAAACAAGAAAAATGTTCCCATGGGTCGAATTCTGCGTCGTTTAGGAGTTACAGCGTTGCTAACTGCGAGCATAAAAGTCGACACCGACAAGGGAATGAAAATGAATAAGTCACAATAAAGCAGAAACGATACATGAAAATATCATTTGTGGGAAGTATCACCCAACAACATGGTGGATATCAGAAGTGAAAACGCGATGTCACCGGATTGTCAGTGTTGCCAACCTGGCGTCACGTTGCATATTTTCCCATGCCACTATGTCTTTTTATTGGATTTGTTGCATGCAATAGCGATGATCAACAACATATATTCAGAATCCACAGCAATGTTTCCAACTATGGTTCATACTCGAGCTTCAATTTGTAATTTCTCGGATATGTCCTATCGTGTATTATATATAGTTTGCAACACTGCGGTTTCTGCTTTGGATACGTATGTTGTTTATCATAGCAAATTTCATAAACCGACGTAGTGCCATTTGCAAATATTCAACGTAATACCAGGTTGGCAACACTAAGAACACGGTAACATCGACTTTTCACTTCTAATATCCACCATGTTTTTGGAAGATACTTCCCACAAACAATATTTTCATTTCATATATCGTTTCTGTTTTATTACGACTTATTCATTTTCATCCCATTGTCGGCGTCGACTTTTGAGCTCCCAGTTGGCAACGCTGTATCTCCTAAACGACGCAGAATTCGACTCATGTTTATATTTTGCTCTTGTTTCGATGTAAGCAATCACCGCCCGAAGTTTGTTACGTCCTTTTCTGAATCCCCTGTATATACAGTTTAAAATGGCTAACATTGGTCTGTATCTGGAGATCGTTAGTAAATAACTAAATAGTACCAGAAAATCGTTTCAACTGAATAGAAACCTATGAAATTAAATGTTTCACTCTACAGGTAATATTATAGTGCCTTGGTCTGACACGAAAGCACTTGCTACATAATGTATGTAAGGACAATCGTTTTTACCATTGTTTTTAGTTTTGCATTTATTCATTGCCTTGTACGCAGCTATCAAATGATGTAATTCACCTTTGTCTTGAAGCATTCGTCTCTTTTCATCTCCCTGTTCAAGTGAGATCCATCCATAATTTGTCCCAGTATAAAGAGGAATCCAACCAGGAGATAGACAACTCTTTTCATCTTTTCATGATTATGGCGTCTATAATGAATATTTGTTTTTATTTTATCGGTAAGGGCGGGCTCGAATAACTTCTACACGATCACGAACGACGTAAATAAGATTTTTGTTTTTGCTCTTATCACAAGAGCATCTCCTGTAATTTCAGTATTCTACACTTCGACCGTCGACACTATTTCTGACAGTACGTTGTACGAGATAGAAAGAAGATCATGGCTGTTACCACGCTGTTGATATACCTGAAATAATGTCGCCAATTTCGTTCGGGAGATGATTCTTCATATCAAAACAAGAAAAAAAGTTCCTTTCAAGAAATTCAAAATTATGTGTAGTTTCGGAAATACAGGAGCTCAAAGTTACGGCAGAATCGTCACAAATAACGTCATATCATGACACATAATGACGTAAGCGGTGTCGACTTTGCAAACAAATCGACGTAGTACCCGATACATACATAAAAGCAATGTTTTTGGTTGAGTGAGTGCGGCATAGACAGGTTTAGTAACGTAAGCATTTTGTTGTCAAGGTATTAAGAGGTTTAATAGAGCAAGCATATAGAAATCCCCCTCTAAGCTGCATTTGCCAATCATAAACATTGGGTACTACTCCGAGTGTGATTGGCTAATCCGACACCGCTTATGTCATTACTTGTCGAGATATGACGTCCTTTGTGATGGTACCGCCAACACTTTTAGCGGATGTAGCTCTGAAAGTAATCAGATTTCGGAATTTTTTCAAAGGAACCGGAACTTATTTTGTTTCGTATAAATAATTACCTCTCGAAGTTTGAACCATTATGTCAAAGACACCATGTAGCAAATCGTTATGATATCAATATGTGTATATTATTTCGAATGCATTACCCTATCGGTGAAGTTTAATTATAACAAGGGCATACGATCAAAGGAGGGCACATAAAAATATAATAACTCTTGCAGTAAATCCACACAAGTAGCGCATATCCTGAGGCCAAGTTTCATATGTTTTTCTCACCGAGCCGCCGTAGCTCAGAAGAAGAGCATTGGCGTAGTATTCGTGGGTTCGATCTCAGCTACCGACCATCCTTACTGAGGTTTTCCCAAGGTGCTTCCTCAGTTACACCAAGTAAATGCAGTAATGATACTTTCAACATAGGTACTGGTCGACACCTTCCCCAATCCTTCCCCAATCCTTCCCCCTCCCATATCCCGCCCTGAGCCTTAGCTGCCTAAATGCCATAAATAGGACTCAAATCATTACATTTCTGTACCTGAATTATAGCTTATTATTTATGTGCCTTCGTACATGCGTCATATTACCCTATGTTATAAACACGAAGCATAGAAAGATGCAAACGTAAAAAAGTAAATTAAATGGATTGCAATTACAAGTAAGTAAAGTATTACTAAATCTAAAGAGAGCTGATGTCACTTAACATCAAAGACACTTTAATCTAGTGCATTCACGTATATCTACAATATACTTTGCACACACACGTACTTAGGTAATTTAATTACCCTTTTGCGTTTCAAAAGGTTTGATATTGAGCACACAAGTAACAGTTTGTTTTATCTACAGACTGCTGATCTATTAGCTTTATCAAATTGGTATGAATCAATTATCATTTATCAAATATAGATGTAGTTGATACAAGTATGCGCTATTAACCTTGTTTCGTGTAAAGTCAACGTGTTAAGAAAATATTCATTTCGGCTAATGGATATCAAATACGCTTTTTAATATGATTGAGACTACAGCGGACTACCGAGCGGTAGCAGTACTGTTAGTAGAGCGCTGGTTTAGAAATCTGAAGGTTCTGGTAGCGATCTCAGTGGCCACCTATCCTAGCTGAGGTTTTTACAGGGTATTTCCTCAGTCGTACCAGGAAAATTTCGGGATAGTACCTACCAACTAGATCCTGTTCGACAACTTTAAACCTCCTTTTCTTCACACTATCCCGACCTGAGCCTGAGATGCCTAAAGACCATACATAAATTCAAATTTAACTAAAAGGGATCATTATTGAATTTCAATGCATTGGTAATGTTCACTTGTTTAGGCTATAAGATCTTCACTATCACAAATTGTTTTATTTTATCACAGCCGTTTACCAAAAAATGGCTTAGAAATATTTAACAGTAATGCCTTATTTAAATAGTTTTTAACTTCCATCAGATGTAAGTACCATCGATCGGTTTACAATATTGGCAGCCGTACTTTCATCTTATGGTAACCAATATTTTCCTGCACAGTACAACTATTAAGTTTGGTAACAAACAAATTCTTATATTTGAGTACCACTTACATCATATAATTTACCCTTTTTTTTCTTGGTTTCCGTCTCTTTGTCCACTTACTTTTCCTTCAAAGAGACTTTGAACTATCTGCTTTAATTTATAATTTTTGTCCACGTAATCTCAACTCCAACATTGATTTTTCTTCAGTAGTTTCTCATTCCTCAAGATCTGCATTCACGTGATATTCTATGACATCAAATATGTGATATACGTTTCAGGTATCAGAATTTGAATGCCCAAGGGCAAGAAGGTTGTCACCAAAATTTCTCTGAAAGTCGTGTTCCCATGTAAGTTAAATTTCATTGTTCAATCACCACAATGTGTTTCTACTTTTTTTTTACAAATATTCTGACTAAATTACTCATGCGTACTATTTTTGTGTTCACTCCTTAGCTCTACAACGGTCAATGAAGAAATAGGTGCTTGAAAGAACGTGTTACAGTTCTAATAATTCACGTGGAACTGAACACTTGCGTGGAATGTAAGGTATGAGGAATATACAATAAGCGTGAAACAAGAACGGAACGGTTCTTTATTTAAGGAACATCTGTCACTTGAAAGAAATACTCAATCCCCTTGCAGCAATCTGAGCGACGCCTATTGAAGCGTCATCTGTCCAGACATTCACAGATTTTTATACGATCTCCCAAGCTGAGAGTTCCAAATCTGATTCACTAGGAACTTGTAAGGGTCAAGATGCATGCCAAGAATTTGTTTGAGAAGATGAGAAACAATACGAGACGTGATATTGCAGCCATTTACATCGCTATATTACCTAACCTCGCTCATTCGCCAATATGGAGCGTCGGGTGGATATGCGGAGGGTTGGTTCCTGTAGCGTCTTCTATGAGATTTCGTATTTGTCATGGACCAATGTATGTTTTATATTATGCCTGATTTTATTCAAATATGTCTTTGCAATCATAAGCAGCTAATTATTTTTTTTTGTTTAGTCCCGGGTGAATCACCATGTATCATTTACATTTAAACAATTCACTAGATTTTTTTCTAATGCTGCAATTTACTGAGAGATCAAGCAGACTTTCTGTTCATTAACGGTTTTATATAACATATTGTTTTTGGAAGAAAGTTAACTTCCCTCAACTTTCCCCACATAATGTGCAGTGTGGTCTTCTTCCAGCAAGCTCGTCAATTATATATTTGTCTGTTTATCCCTAAACGGAATCAGACTAGGGATCTCGTTTCTAGCCACTCAAATCCACAGAGATTAATTCTCAGCTATCCAGGGAAAATTAACACGTCAGCTGCAAACCGTGTTGAACAATGAGTAGAAAGCGATAGAGAGATGGTACAATCGTGCTTATAAAGGAAAATGTGCGCGTTTGTGTGAGAGAGTGTGCGCACGTGTGTGTGAGTGTATGAATTCCTCTGTGTCCAATTAGGTAACAGTATGAACGACACAATAGAATTGAGCTATTTATCTTCAAATGCACACACCAACCCTCTCTTAAAACGTACACATAGGACAGTGACAATTGTCGGCTACTAGTAAGGAACAAAGTATTTCATTAGAATATTATAGGATACTGAGAAGACACAATTAGCGACGCCTTTGTCCGTTTGGATAAAGAAAAGAATTACCCATTCAGCGGCAGCAGGGAGGGCTACGAACATTCAAAGGGATAGAGAATGACAGAGAATTCTCTGAACACAGATGTAATTACAGTTAGGATAGGAAAATTCGTCTTCATAGTTCTTGTTTACGCTAATTTTTCCGTTTCTTTCTCTCTGTGAGTGAGAGTGTGTGTTTTATGTTTCTGGAGAAACATCCCCCAACAGATTAAGGGGAAGGAAAGACATCATGAGAACACATAAACTTATTTACCCTACAGAAGTAAAGCAAATCACGCTCACAATTAGCAAGAAAATTGTGAAACAATTTCATTAATTATATACTGCACACATTTCTTGAAAGTTAAATAAGTTACCATAAAGTTAACTTTTCTTTGTTTTAGTACTCGTAAAATCTAGGAGAATCCTGTCTGAATAAACAGAAGGGTATTACTTCAACCTTCGTTATTGTGAATTCGCTTTAGAGGTAATAAGCAACTTTTACATGCATGAGGTTTCCCATTTCAAAAGCAGATATACAATATGGCCGGAAATGAAGTACACCGAAATGGGAAACATGTACTGATCTAAGGGATTCGAACTTAATTTTGCCGCACAATGTTACAGAGATTAACAGTAAAGCAGTACAATACAGCACCTGATCATAAACATTACAAGCAGCCCATAAAATATTCAATACACATGCTCCAATCGTGCTTCGTCCAACACCAGAAAACTTTCATATAGGGTTACAAATTCCGGATATGAAATTTCCGAACAACACCCAGAGCCGCAACTAAGGGAAAGTAAAAGGGGCATATGCCCCAACTATGACATTGTACATTCTGGATTGAGGATCCGATTTTTTCCGACAAAGACATGTCAATTCCTGATAATCCGGAAAAATTCCGGAAAGTTGGCAACCGTACTGAAATTAAACACAACAAACGAGTTATATTCAATTTGAGTTATTCAGTATTACGAGGCGCTGGATCACGCCCCAGAAATAAACATCAGATGGTTGAGATCAGGTGATTGGGCAGGACACGGATAGTATGTTTGCATCAACGTTCTGTGGTCTTGAACGTGATGTTGCAGAAGCTGTAAGAATTCAGTAGCGGTGTGAGTAGTGACTCCGTCTTGCTAAAATAATTGCCGCATTAAAACGCACGTTCTTAGTGACTGATCGCATTTTTACCGATTGCTTTTTTTTAAGTTGGAACAGCACTGGCCTCGTTTGACGCAATATTTCAACTATCAACATCACTTTACACTTCGTTGGAGGGGGTTTCTAGTACTCTTACTAAAAAAGTTTCACGTTCCGTTCACCACTTCAGATACTTCCAAATGAGCGGAAATAATGTCTCACAAAAATTGTCGTCTCCCGAACACTCAAGCCCATTACGAACTGCCTTTCGCTACACCTGTTCTCTTCAAGAACTAAAATCAGACAGTTGACACTGCATAGTTCGACTGTCTTAACACTACCGACTGTGTACAGTGTTGGTGAACTTTGGTATCCCTTATTTCCGACCATACTGTATCAGTTGAACGTGATTTGTCAGTAGAAACATCGATGTATCTTGCATGCTTAAATACATTTAGAGAATCCAAAATCTCTCAGAATGTATTTACATGTTGAAACCTAGTAGATATCAATTTGTAACGAATAGTGTATTAGAAAAATGCAGTGAAAATCTTAAACATATGGGCCTTTTATGTTACAGGGTGTTTGTCTGAGTTGTTGCAGTAAAACTTAAATTGTTCATATTTCAGGGAAATCGCGTGTTGTTGTTATTCATCTCGAAGATTAATACCTACATTCCGTATCCTTAGCAACTACACGTAGAAGTTTGCATCCTTTGTGAAACGAAGTAGAACTAGTGTTCAAGCACGAAATCTAGTTATGCTGTTCGAAAGTGTTTAGCATATTGCGAAGTTGTTCATGCATATAAGGTTGATGAAGAAGAAGCAGAACGAATAAATATATTCACATGATTATTTATTAAAAAAGAGGATAAACGTCAACATTAAAAGGAAATAAATAAGCAAAAATATTTCAAGTTATCAACTACTACTATCGTAAGTATATACATGCACCCATACAAAGATTGTTGCTAAATATTTATGAATTAGCAAATGATAATAAAAGACAATTACGCAGTTATTGAGCTATCTATTGGGTTCGTGCGAATGAAATAACGTTTATTGGGAAAAGCATCTCACCAATACAACACAGAAATCGATCGAGGTCACATGTATACGTCTAGGAAACAGGCTAGGGTACCCAGACAGTTACGAGCCAAAGTGTTGTAGAACAGAGTCGTATGAAAGTGCACCATGGATAACACACAATGGGGAGTGATTTTTCCTTATGAATTCAAACTAGGTCATTCTGCACAGCAATCCAAAGAAAAACATTTACAGCGCATTTGGGACAGCGATGGCGAATGAATGTACCATTTGCCGTTGGCTTGTTAAATTTCGTTCCGGCGACACAACATTGCAAAATGAGCCCCGTGAACTCGTCTGCAACGGCATGAACATTATATTCGGATGAGTTGCTCAGGAACACCGTGGAAGCGGATCCTCGGAAAAGTGTTCGTGCCGTTGCAGACGAGTTTACACCATACCACTGTCAGTCGGCGGCTCCGTGCTATCGGTTAGGTGAAAGAATTAGGTTCATGGGTACCACATTATTTTACATCGGCCAACAAGAATCGCCGTCAGGAGGTGTGCGTTCTCTGAATGTAAGGAATAAACGGAAAGGTTTCCTTATCGGATTGTCACTTCAGATGAAAAATGTATCTGCTATGACAATCCTAAACGGTGAAGACAGTGGTTGGATCGTGATCAACGACCAGGACGGTGTCATAAACTACCTCTCTGCCTACGGAAGGTGTTGTTGCTTTTATTGTAGTCTATCGTGGAAGTGATCCATCATGTCTTTCTCAGGTGAGGTGAAACCATCACCGCAGATCGTTACAGTGCTTAACTCTATTACGTACACCACAAAGTTGTCCGCAATAACCCAGCAATAGTCAACAGACATGATATGCTCATGTTACATGACAATGGGCGCCTATACGTCGCGCAAGGAACAGTGCAGGCCCTCCATGAGTTGCAGTATGAATCCCTTCCTGATCCGACGTATTCTCCCTGTCTCTTTCCCACTTAGTACCACCTCTTCCGGTATATCGATAACTTCTTGGCAGGAAAGACTTTCCTTGATGATCGAACGGTGCAATATGCAGTTGAGGATTTCTTCGCATCGCAAATTTCAGACTCCTTTTGCCACAGAATCCAATCGTTTTGGCTGAGCGATGGCAACAGTGTGTGGCTACACACGGTGACTAGTTTAATTAACCAGGTATTGTGGTTTTTATTTTATTTTGGTCTTTAGACATGACGCATCTGGGCCGGACATTTCATTCGCCCCAACCCAATACATTATTGTTTTAGCTATGATTTTTTGCCCACTGTGTTTCTCCAGACTAATAGTCTACTGCATTAATAAATTATATTCTCATGAGTGCTGTTATTGAATTACCATTACGAAGTTACAGTACCGTAAGATCTAAACTACAAGGAAAATATGATTCTGATATACGGAGATTAAATCCACTATATTTTGAAATTGAATACAATTTCATTAAGTCGAGCTTACAATAAGATACACTGTTCTTTTTATAGCCTAGAATTAACAGGTGCGGTTTGTCTTGCTGTACTTTCCAAGAGGAATTTCTCATATTTTTATTTGCGTTCCAAATAAAATCCATTATATTATTATAATATAATAATATAATGCGTGTTAAATAATTTCCTTCCAGTTTAATATATCTTTAGAGTTTGTAAAATTATCACTTATCAGCTTATGTTAAAGGTCTCAAGCTTACATACACTTCTTGTGAAACATTTATATACTACACACTGTTAAAAGCTATTCAGAAATATTCCTGGAAAAATCTAGGCAACCGTTGAGTTTTCAGGAATACTTTTCGGTTTTCGGGAAAAGAAAAAGTAGAACTCTGAAGCAAGATTTGGCTGCGGTTTCTTCAGTTAGAAGTCCAGCGTCTTACGGACTGGACTAAAGTGCTAGTGATAAGAAATTATTATATCAAAACAGTATAGAGGGGCAGAAATGTGTTGCCCAAACTCCGAAAATGTAAACATAGGTACTACCACTACTTACGCGGTTCGCGGGTCGTTTTGTGAAGACCCTGAGATAAAGTCTACCAGCATAACCATTGCTTTACAGCTTATGCATTGCATTTTATCAATTCTAATGAAAGTCACGAATATGTTTCTATTAGGCAAAAAACAAAGTTCTTTCGGATTTTGACCCTACAAAGAGTAACGCGATGGAATGAAGTAAAGGCGTACTTGGAAAAACAGTCCATCAGCAATAATGATCTATCTCCATTGCTCGGATCTCACTATGATAGAACTCAGCGGAACGTGAAATAAAGAAGTGGTACAGTACATGCATCAAATAGTTGAGAGTTCGGAACCGTCATCTTCACAGATGGTTATCTAAATGGTCATCCGAAAGTGCAATGTTAGAGGAATGTGAGGAACACATTCGTGTTTCCGAACTAAGTCGGATTATGTGGCCGCAGGTGACGTTAGTAACATTTGGTTTCGCGTTGTCCTGTAACAGAATGACCCCTCTACAATTCTCAAGCTGGCTCCAAGGGTTTCAGTTTCCATACACACGTTCCAATTCCTGCGATTACACAATTGCATTGATTTTCTGGCCAGGTAGCAGCAATTCGCGATGAACGATACCCCGAGCAGTCTTCCAAATAATCTTCTGATGGTGCAGTACTGTTTTTGTTGTTTGGGAGGGGATTAATGTGGTACCAACCAATGATGGCTGCGTAGAGTAAACAATCCACTTCTCACTTTAGGTGAGCATTTTATCCACAAACGAATCCTTCCGCTGATGAGTCAGCAAAGAAACAGGAAGTTTTGCTCATGTCGTTTCAGAGCAGTAGTCAACTCATGCGGGATCCATCGTTACCGTTTGCCTAACTGTTGGAGGTGTTGACGAATGGTTTCAACACTGAAATTGAATGCTTCTCCCAATGGTTCAAGTGTTAGCGTCGTGAAAGGACTCATTGCCGTCCTTAAATTTCTGAAATCATAATTGTACTCCGCTCATTTACCATATCCGTTACTAGCAATTCCCTTCCCATTGGACTGGTCTTCGTTTCCAGTTTAATCTCGCACACAACACCGGCTGGTCTTCATTAAACGTAATTGTTCGGAGCCCACTTTACCAAAAACTGTAGGTTTCGCCCTTAAAAGCTTGCCGGCTCGTTTAGGAAGTTAATAACAATGTATTAAATCGCACAGCATACAGATCCGTATCACGCCGCTTGGGGTTTCCATTTCTGACATACTCTTACTGACGTATCTCCGTTTAACCGCAGTTACTATTAACAACCGCATAAGGAACCACTCACTAAGACATTAGCTTCGCTCCTCGCTGTCTTACGTGTGGGAAGCGCGTGCAGTTCGACCATGTTAAAATTCGACATAAAATTATTAATTACCTTTATAGAGTTCGAATTAAATGTATTCATCGCCTTTAGACATCTAGGGCTCAGGTTGAGTTGGGGTAAGAGAAAGGATGAAGGAAGGGATCGGTCAGAGTGTAAGTTAAAGGTACTATTCCCAGATTTGCCTGGTGTGACTGGAAAGTCTTCAGTCAGGATGGTCGGTTGCTGGTATGGAATTCAGGTTCTGCTAAAGGCGAAGCAAATATTCTACCAACTGAACTACGGCCATTATTTCTACACAGTTCGACATGGCACTTCCCACTGATACAATTAGTGAATGTATTCGACTGCATAGAATCCTTATTCAATAACACCATGATATTACATTTATTAGAGTATGACCTAACATCTGATCAAATAACATAGTGATATTTCTATTTATAATACATGTTTTCGAGAAACTGGAACTCTATGAGTTCTGACGGTAAAATTTTCCAGTCTCTTTCCATAAAGCACAAATGTTACATGGTATTGATTCGTCTACTTCTTTGAGGTAAGCAAGGAGGATGTAGAAAAGGAGATTGCGCTTGATATTGAAAAGGCAAGCAGTTTACGAAGGATGTCACTTTTTTCTAGCTATACAGTGACCGAAAATATGTAAGAAAGAAAATAAATATGAGAGACTTCGATGTATTCTTTCGATATATTCTTTCCTTAATCACTTTACTCTATGTATTTAAACTGATCATTATAAATACTTGTATCTCCGTCTTTACAGCATAGGTAGGGATAAAGCAGACTTCAAAGCACGGATAAAATTTCTGTTTGTATTCCTAAGCAGTAGTACTATGTCTAAGAAATCATATAAAACTATTGTCAAAGTACCTGGTAGGGTTATGGGGCTTTTGCACCAGGATCATACGTCAAACTACAATTTTTGACAGACGCTATTGACTGACTTGAATGGTTAAATTATATCACTTCGAAAGAAGCTACTCGTACCTGATACGGCAACTACCGCGTATGATCTGTCTTGTTTTAAATTTGAATTTTATTTAAGTCCTTTAGGCATTTAAGGCTCAGACCGGGATAGGGGAGGAGAAAGGATTCAGGAAGCTGTCGGCCACGGCCTATGTTGAAGGTGTCATCCCGGCATTTGCCTGGTGTGACTGAGGAAACACGCTGTAAAAACGTGTAAGGATGGTCGGCCGCTGGGATCGAACCCACGACCTCCAGAAATGCTACGACAACGCTCTACCACTGAGCTATAACGACACAGTATCTTGTTTAAAAGTGCTTTAAAATGATGTACTATGTATATCACTTTAATATTTGAGACATCATAGTTTTCTTGCCACGTTGCCAGGAAAACAAATTTCGGAGATATCCTCCTCTAAAATTTAAGATTTTAAGTACCCCATAAGACGAAACTACAAAGCCTCTGCAGCAAGAAAATATACACTTGAATTTTTGAAGCCCTTTAAAACAAACCAGGTCCCATTAAGAACATTCTTGCATCATATATTTCACTCAGTAACCGCGAGGATGAACAATACCTAACATAACATGAAATAGGCTTACTCTAAGATACGTCCGTGTACTCAAATGAAGACGATGTCCCCGAAACTTACTCTAACGCTCATCTGCGTTTCACATTGCAACTAGCCTAACTTTTACCTTCAATCGGTGATTGCCTTTTAACAGAATACAAAACTTTATATTGCAAAATCATGTGTAATACTACATTAAACCACTAATTACTGAGCCTCCGTAGCCCAGTGGTAGAGCGTTAGCGTAACTTTCGGGAGGTCGTGAGTTCGACGCCATCTGCCGACCATCCTGATTGAGCTTTCCAGGGTTTTTCCTCAGTCACACCAGGCGAATGCTGCGATGGCACCTTAACTATAGCCCTGACCGAAACCTTCCCGAATCATTTGCCCTCCCCTATTCCGGCCTCAGCCTTAGATGCCTAAAGACATAAATAAAATTTAAAAAATAAACCACTAATTAAGTTAGCCGTAAGATATTTCTCTAAACGACTTCAAATGTGATGATTACTCATAAGCTTGTGAACTTATAAATATTCAATCATATGAACTCCCCATACTTGTAATCAATCGTACCACTCCTTTGTACCTTGATATTGACTTCAGAAATTTATAAAACTAACACCTTCGTTTGCCTTGCCCATTTTATTTTACGTAATTATCCCCTGAATCATGGAGGGAAAATATTATTAATAACTTGGACAGTAAAATTTCGTTAATAAAAGTGTTGAAACTTCACGAGTGAAAACGTTAACATTTTTTTGTGAATAAGAGAAAATTTCTTGTGTATAAGAGAGATTTATAGTGTATAGGAGAAAATTTCTTGAGTATAAGAGATTTCCTATGTATAAGAGGATATTTCCTATGTATAAGAGGAAATTACTTGAGTGTAAGAGGAACTATCTTGAGTACAAGATGAAATTTCTAAAGTGTAAGAGGAAATTTCTTGAGTATAAGAGGAAATTTCTTATGTATAAGAGGAAATGTCTTGAGTATAAGAGGAAATTTCTTGAGCATAAGAGAACATTTCTAGAGTATAAAAGGAAATTTCTTGAGTATGAGAGGAAATTTCTAGAGTATAAGGGGAAATTTCTAGTGTACAAGAGGAAATTTCTTGAGTAACAAAAATGTTAAATAATTGTTTCGAATGACACTTTAAAACTTTAGACATAAACCTTGCATAAATGCATGCTGCTTAAAGCGTAGATATAGAGCATTTCGTTTGAAATAACGAACATCTACTAATGCTGCTAGTTGTATAATTATTCATTCCCGATTTTCACATACTTCAACATTTGCAAAGATGAGCATCAAAACTGATTGTTGGTCCGCACACAGAGAAACTTTTAAAAAATCTCTCTCGATCTGCATTTGAAACTTGCAATCTAAGTGGATGTCAGTATACCTTCTGCGAAAAGCTTATGTTCATCCTGGAGAACTGCAAGTGCTTCGTGTACACTTATTTTATGATTGATCTGACCGTATGCGCGAGTCAGATGATAGAGTTTGAAGACGATTTATTCTTTCGATTGTTTAAGCATTAGATCCGTGGATAAATGAATAAACATTGTACAATTTCTTGAGTAGAACTCAGAATTTCGTGGATGATAGTCCAAATTTTGCGAATATTTCGAGAGCAAAAAGGCACATTTTCACAAAATGTTAAGAAATTTCAAGCTACCTACCTACTTCATGCGATTTCTTGACTTTTTTTTTTAATTTTCGCAAATTCATGATTCGCGAAACTTACTTTCCCTATTAATAACATGTATTGAATTCGAGCACTATTACAAACCTTCCATTCGAATACCTGACAAACATTAGTTATTTCTCTAATTCATTTTCTTCAAGTGTTGACCAAATGTTGGGCATGTCAACTTTGACTGCTGAAGGTATTTCACTCATTGTTAAATCACCCGCTATCTACCTGCCAATCAAAGGACTGTATTTTTAGACCAGCTTGGGAAGTTGGGATCACACGGTATACGTCCCACACGGAAGTTAATGTATCCGATTTAGGTAGGTTCCTTGTTAGAGGCTTGAGAAAATAGATAATTAACACATGGAGATGAATTCTGAAGTGTCTTACCTACATCCTATTGTATAGAGCCTTAATAATCAGACAAAAATATGACTAAAAGCGATTGGTAATCTATCGGTGGTGAATTAGGTAATGGCATCCAGAAAGTATATTATGAAACCGCACTTGGATTGTTCCAAAACGAAGACAGTATGAAATGTTCTACTTATAGAAAGTTCTACAATGTAACGATGATGCACTATTTCATTGTTTACCAAATCTGTTTACCAAGTCTGTTTACTAATTTTCAGAATAATTAGATATTCCCCGAATACCTAATGAAAAATAATTAGCTAATTACGCTAATTGATTTCTTTGATCAAACGTTTTCCTCTGATATGTAATATTTGTTTTACGACAAAGTTTATGCCAAAAGTCCTCACAAGCCTACAAAGGCGTCCTACAAATCAATCTCGCTAGTAAAATATTACGACTTTTGACGGTTTCAAATGAAACTACTGATTTCCTTGTTTAGATTAATCTAACTTAATTGAACCCATGTATCAACTACATCCGCCTATTGAAGAGTTTATTCAGTTATTGTACGTTATTTAAATTCCTAACAGTCAAAATGTAACTTTAATGTCAACGTTAAAAAAGAGGACATTCAACAGCATTAACTACATAAAATTAACGTATGTCTTCCTGGGGAAGTTCTAATATCATTGACACATATCAAAGATCATGTGAACTAGTATGCTGTTAGTTTTATTACTTGAACTGTATAGATTATTTTGAAATAAATTCTGTTACCTACTACCAAAATATTACAAACACACTTGTGGGTCTTCTCTGCCAATACAAACCATTAGTCTAAATAGCTACTTCATAGAAACCTAATGTTCCTGTAAAAACCTCTGAAGGAGTTGTTATAGATGTCTGAAAAGTAGTATCCAAGCTGACTTAGAATCTTGCCAATAGATTCTGACTATGACTATCAATAATATCACAAAACG
Source organism: Lepisma saccharinum (assembly GCA_022664845.1). Taxonomy (NCBI): domain Eukaryota; kingdom Metazoa; phylum Arthropoda; class Insecta; order Zygentoma; family Lepismatidae; genus Lepisma; species Lepisma saccharinum. The sequence continues at coordinate 20,086 of JAGDQP010018061.1, forward strand.
TATTGGTCCTCTAATCACACTTCAGGAAAGAAACGCTGTACTATTCTAACAGGTAACCTAATTCGGAAAGACTTGCATAATAGGTGCGATTTGATGCTGTTTCAAACTTAATTTGGAGGATACAACAATTATCTCTTAAATTTACAAATTGGTTAGTTTAAAGATATATTAAGGAAATATACTTAGAATTTAGTATCCTGAAAAGAACAAAAGTTCAATTGAGGGACTCACAGACACCAAAGGATCCAAGTTTTAAAAATTATGGAGTTCACCTTTTATAAATAACATAAAAATATGTGTAACACTAAATATTAATATTTTGCAAACGTATTCGTATTAATATCCATTGTGTATTTTTGCAAAATATGAATATTTGGTGTCACATATATTTCGTGTTACATATACATGATAAATCAAACCTTTCTTTATTTCTCAATGTCATTTGCATCCCTTTGCTTCCGACTGTGAGCCGATCAATTTCATTTTTTTGGCTGTAAGCCTAAATGTGTGTTATTTTTTCGGGTGGGTCTCTTAGCATCCATTCCCCAGTTGGGAGATGTTACGTTAGTCAGATCTTAAAGTTTTGTTTAAGGTTCAAATGGACAAGTGAGATGTAATGAAATATTGGAAGAAATCATTATTCATATTTTAGCTCACAATACTGGCAACAAATATTTACTTTAAGTTCCAACAAAAAAGTATTCTTTAGTAGAACGTTTGATTTTCTTCCTCATAATTGCCGCTGGGTTACATATTATAATTATTATGCAAACCAAAAATTATTTCTTATAAATGTTATAAGCAGCAAGTTAAGTTCTGCTTCAAGCTTTGATTTTATATTTGTTTTCGCATTGTTTGTATTATATCTCCATTCTATTCTATATATTTCTTGTTTATAATTGTTTATTTATTGTTATTATACACGCGTAAAATAGTTTACAAGCTACATATACATGTTCCTCTGCAGTAGGTGTTCTAAATTCCTGCCTTATATAATATTATATAAATATATAATGAGGTGAATTAGGTGAGCCGAGATACAGCTAATTTATATCAAAGTATAAACTGGTATATGAGCAAATAGAGATAGTTTAAATATTTGCTTGAAATCAATAACACAACTTCCTAAGTTGTATTCTTTATTCTTACCCATAATTAGACTCAATGTTCGATATATATCAGTACTACGGAACTTGAACTTATTTGTTTGTTTACTTGACAACGTATGTTCATTTTCATAAGAACATCCATCTATCGTTAACATATGAAAAATCGTTGTCCAAATTACATCTTAAATAATCAACAATAAATACATCTTTTATCGACTCCTTAAAGTTCTGTTAAAATCGAGTAACTACTATATTTAATAATTGGCTCTTCTTTCTTAATAAGATAACAAAAGGCTAACGAAATCAATACTAACAAAACTCAACAATAAAAGTATTTGAAAATTTGTTAACAAATCTTTAGTCTTAACTTTCAACACTAGGATAAAGTAGGGTTTCTCGCAGTCGTAGTAATATTTTATAAGCTTGCTGGCATAAACCCTACTGCCGTAGGGTTCCACATTTGACAAAGTAAATAAACTGATATATTCGCTTCAACTTCTTCTGCTCGTTGGCACCCGCGATCAGACCAATGCACTGTGAAACAAATGACATACGTTCTTTATATAATACTGGAAATTACATTACTTTACCTTATATACCGGTATATAAGTATTGGAAGTATACGTTTGTTTGTCTTTTGTGTATTTGTTTGTTTGTTAGGAAAACAATGCCATACTGCTTGGTCAAGATACACCCAACTTCCAAAGCTTCCGTACTGGAACATGGTAGTACCATATGCATATCCTGTTCCATAGGAATGAAATTGTAAAACCTTTTGCGTCTTGACTCCTTGGCTCTATCTTTTCAGAGACAGTCAAATATGTACCGATTTCTTTGAAACGTGGCAAGTCGATAGAAGGTAAATACTTTTAAATATTTTTAAAAAATAATTTAATCGTTTTTCCATTTTAGTAACGAGATTTATCAAAACCCAAATTCACTCATCTCTTGAGTAAGGGCGCGATAGAAGACATTACTTTCGGATTTTGCACAGGAACTAGTAATGATATTCAAAATATCAATAGTAATAATAGCAGTTCACGTGCTAATTGTATTAAATAATAGTAGTAGCAATTAAATAGTATAACACATAATAGTTGTTATAGTAGTAACAGTAGTTATTGTAGTAGTAGTAGCAGCGGCAGTAGGAGCAGCAACATGACCGGAGAAATTGTACAGGAGCAGTAATCGTAATAGTAATACTATAAGTAGCACTACTGGTAGTAGTATTAGCAGTAGTGGTTATAATAGTACTGTTATAGAAATAGTAGTAGTAGTTGCAGTCCCATCGTTGGCAAACGTTAGGTACTTCAACCACTTGCTTTTGACCTGTGCCCGCATTAATATAACTAATTAACTAAAGAGAAATGCAAAAGGAAGGATTGTATTAAATATAAAATAAATATCACCTCTCATTAAATTAGCTTAATATTCCCAGTGATGTTTTATTCTGAGGTTAAAAGTGCTGTAAAACTCATAAACACAGTCCCAGTTTCGTGAACTCTGAAGTTCCTTTAGATGAAACATTTGTGAGGACGTTTGTTGCGTGCGAAGCGAGATAGATTTTTCCAATATTCAGAATGTTAAGTTCTGATTTTGTTTGGAAACGTTAAGGGAAAGTGTAGAACTTTACACTCTGAAGTTGTAAGGATGAAATCTTGTAATGGTTTTCAACCAAAATTAGATTCTTTTGGTAAGCAGTTTAGACAAGCACGAACGTCATATATCATTTTGTGTTACCTTTAATTGACATTTATGGAGACAGGAGAGAAATATACAGGCTATTCTCTCTGCAGATTTATGAGCACTAAAAGTTTAAGGTACCATTTCTCAGCAACATCTAGAACGCGAGTTCGTTTCTCTCCTGTTGTGAATGAGTGTTTATGAATGCTGTCTAATTTATTGATAGCATTGTAAACTGACCGTTCCTCCAATGTCACACTCTTTTCTTGATTTCTTCGCGAGGCACTGAATTTAAGACTTTTTGCGTTGATTATTTGTAGTAGTGATTGTTGGACGCAAAGGTGAAAAGAACCACTGCATATTTTGGTTTATTATTGTAAAATCGCGTCAATTGCATCATAAAATCAAAGTCACTTTGGTATTTCTTACATTTTATCTCCGTCTTTCATTGATGCGAGTATATTCCGTACTATTTTTATGATATGTTGACTCCTGAAAACAAGGGATACAAATGAGATTGGCCAATAAAGACTGTTCGAGGTACTCTTTTATTATATAACCGAAATCTATGTAAATCAAGACTGTCATATTCTGTACAAAGGAACCTTAGACCTTAGTGTGGCCATGTAAAAAAATATGACCCAATTTTGTGTCTCTTATATTGCGGGTTATACAAGAAAGGATTACCTCAAACTTTTATTCATATACTTTTTTTCTTTAACTCACAATGGTTCGTGGTGACCTCAAACCTTGCAAGGTTAATTTAACTAACTTCCCGACGTCATACAATGTTGAAATTTCGCATATCGACGTAAGTCGGGTGACAATACGATATTCAATTGTTATTTCCATATATTTATATATTTCAAAGCATATTTTAATATTTAAAAGTAATATGGACTTCTTTATTCTAAAATAATTTTTTTTTTCTGCAACGATTCCGAGTTTGACTGAGGGCAGAACACTTTAGAATTTGGTTCACAAAAAAAACATTAACTTAAGAAAAACTATCTGAACAGCGAAATAATTTTAAAAAAATAATAAAAAACTTTTTAAATACCTACTTTTCTTAAATAATTCATACTAAAAACGAAAACAAAAATAATGTTGGTTATGCATGACTAAAATGAAAAGCATGAGGCACGCCAATTCAAGAATTTATGAAGTGACTGTATATGAGAGCGCACTCCATACTTTTCTTTTTAGTCATGCGTAAAGAAAATTATTTTTTTACTTTTTAGTATGAATTGTTTAAGAAAAGTATGTCTTTAAAAAGTTTATTATTATTATTATTGCAATAGTGTTCGAAAGCATACTAGCACAACACCTTCAGTTTCATTTAAGCTCAAAATTCCATAATAATCCGCATGCATTTATTACGAGTAGCTCGGTAGTTACTAACTTAAGTCAAACTATGTGTGAGATACAAAGGTGTATAAGTAATAAATCACAGTGTGATATTGTATACTTCGACCTATGAAAAGCTTTCGATAGTGTAAATCATTCTTAATTAATAGGTAAACTATGTAACTTGGGACTATCTTCTGCCTACATTGCATGTTTCTCCAGTTATTTAAATAACATAACATTTCAAGTTAAGATTGGAAATCGTATATCACAGAAAATTACAATAGCTAACGGCATCCCTCAAGGGTCTCCTCTGGGACCTCTTCTATTCAATGCTTTCATAAATGACATCTGTACAAGGGTAATTCATAGACTGCGATATTATATGCTGATGAGCTAAAATTACTAGGGGCAATCAATAATAACTTTGATGTTAAAGATATGTAATCTGATATCAATAAAATAGATGAGTAGTGCGTAGAAAATAGAATGAAAATATATATCAAGAAAACTAATTTTATTAGATATACGAATAAGACCAATTACATATATAAGATATCTGTAAACAGATATCAAATTAAGTTACAGAAAATTGCCAACTTGGCACCCACTTATGATCTTGGTGTGAAATTCGATAATAAGTTGAAATTCATTAATCATATCGACAAAATAGCAAGAAAACCTAGGTAACTCATAGGATTTATTTTTCATCAATGGAGTGATCTCAGAAAAGTCCAAATTTACATAACACTGTATAAGACACTTATTAGACCCAATCGTGAATATTGTAGTGGAACATGGTATCGGTCTTCTAGAGCAACAACTGACGGTATAGAAGCAGTTCAAAAATGCTTCTTGAATTTATTATGTAATAGAATTGGTCTACCTTATAACGGTAGCGGCTATCCAGATTTGTGTTCATACTTCAGTTTGAAACCTCTAGATATAAGATGCAAGTCGAAAGATGGATAATTTATATGTGATGTGCTAGGTAATAGAGTAACATTTAGCTATCTCTTGGAAAAAAATGATTTTCTGGTACCTTCACATTATCTTAGAAAGTGCAATTTTCTTGGGGCAAGGGAGTCCACTAACGGCTTACTATACAGAATGGTTAAGAATTTCAATTCAATATGCGAAAAGACAACCAGATTTTAATTATGATAACAATCTTTTACAGTATTTATTTTTGTGAATGGGATTTATTCGCAAAATACATTTATATTAGTATTTCGAGGCAATAGCTTTAATGCACCTTTGTAGACAGGATATATTTCATACCAGATTTATATTTCTTTTAGTGTATAATTTTTATCCTTTTCTTTTAATGTATTGAATTTTTGTACTTGTTACCTATGGAACATGAAGTGGCTGTACCCACGAATATAAATCGTCATCACTCCTTCTTCATGAAACATATATTTGTAATCTTCTGTAAGCTTTGTAGGCAGTAATAGCTGTTGTATCCCAGACGTGTAACTTGTGCTATACAGGCCTTATTGCTGTTTATAACACATAAATAAAGCAATAAATTAAAATTAAATTATTTTTATTATTATTATAAAACATATACACATATTGTATACAACGTTTCCTGATAAACTTCTGATGACTCATTGTTGCATCGAGCGTTTTCAATATGGCGAGAAAAGTTATCATCTTTGTTGTTTGTACATCAGTTAGTTAAAACGATAGATTATTTACGATAGACGACCAGGATTTTACTCCAACTTCTACCAATGTTTCTTACGTCTAGTGAACGGAAGTTGTAAAATGTACAGGAAGTCATAAAATGTTGATTCATTTAGACATTTACCGTAGTCGCCAGTTTGAAACATTTGTAAAATTTTAGCAGGTTGTGATAGATGCAAAATGGTCGCCCGAAAATCGATTTCTCATATTACTGAAGCTAAAAAAACGAACTTGGTATGAAGGTATATATGACTAAGGTTAAGTTACAATAAATGGGGCAAACCTTCCATTGCGGGCAGATCGGCACCAAGGGGGAATAAACCCCGGAGAGTCAGGTTACGATAAAGGATGCGCAGCCCCCTCAAAAACCCCAAGTTGGGAGTACAGCAAAGTGAGTCTTATTTATGAAACTACGTACAATATTTTGTGCAGATAAAGTTAGAACCTTCAGTTTACAGGATGAAAGTAATTTTTATTTGGTGCAAAACAAATTATATTCAAAAACCTCTTTGGTGCGAAAAAGTTATATCCATTTTTATTTTTTTTTTACTTACATCTTCGCATCGTGTGGTGCGTAATTTCTTATATATATGTCAAGCGATGTAACAGTGGATGTGGATAGAGAGACGTTGTATGTTATTTGAATTAGAAGAGTATTGGAAAATACAGTTGACATGCTGACAGTTGCAGAAGGAAATTGGGGTTCGAGGAAGAAACAGCGCGATGAAATATATAGGGAAAGAAAAAAGCAAGAGTGATCCATTTGCTTCTTTTACTTGACTGGAAATCCTAATCTTGCAACATGTTGAGAAAAATGCACAAAGGACATATTTCAATGTTATTTGCGCATAGTTTACAAGACATTTGTTTATAGGAACTATTCTTCACCCAGAACAAAACCATACTATTTTCAGATAACATTTTGACTGCGTTTATCTACTCTACAACAGTACTGGATTAAAGTATTTGTGAACCATAGACTCTGTTAGACTCCCTGTTACATATCCCTTCTGAGAGAATGGTAACTGATTTACTTTGGCGGGGCCCCTGAAGCAGTGCAGGACCCAAGGCTGTGGCCCTTTAGCCCCCTTCAATTCAGCTCTTCTCTACAGACTGACCAATTAATAACCTCAAATGCAGATTTTAATCTCAACCTCAAGTGCATTCAATAATATCAAATACCTTGTTAGGACTGTAATTTTGTTGACTTGGAACACACATCTAGTTCAAATTTAATATATAATCAATCTCATCACGATTAAGTGAAAGGCAAGCAATATACAGACAGCGTTTGGTACAAATCAAGTTATATCTATTTTCGAAATTGAAATAATTTAATGGTGGAAGGGTATTGAAGGGAACTAGTTATTCCCCAATTGGATAAAAAAGCATCCTTATGAAATTAACTGTAAATATATTGTGTGAGAGATTTTGGTCATTGTGAAAAAAATGTAGGGATATAACTTGTTTTGCATTTTAGTTATGCATTCCCTTAGTTTTAGTTTTTAAGTCCATAAGTTATTGTTATTCTGAAATGCCTATAATGTAGTATATATTCTTACACTTATGATATAAATTAAATAACTTTAGAAAATAAAAATGTTTCTCCATTTTATACCAATATGTTATTCTTGGTTAATTTTAAATGATATATTTATGTTTCTTGTAAGATCTTAATTAATTAAGTTATTAAACTGCCTGACGTACTGAACAAATATTTATCATAGCTTTTTGCCATAAAAATTATTCTGTTTGAATATCATTTTATATGAAGAAATTTCCTCAATTAAAATTTTGCGGATGTTATCCTGAACATTAAGTGGTTAACATCTGGCTTTGAGAGGCCAATAATGAAAATGATAGAGAGCATTGTTGGTTTTCTTCCATCGTTATACAGCCTTTGTGTTTCCACACGTGAGCAGATTGAACTAATGTCATGCTATATTAAAGCTGACCTATCATTTCATGGCGATCACTTTAAGCCTTTTTCATTTTTCTCGCATTTAATGAGAAAATGTTTGTACGAGTATAATTATTTTTTTCTCACTTTTTTTTTCATGATTTTGTAGAAAGTTTATTTACTGTCTCCTTTGTCACAAATGTCTTCTGGTTCCTTTACTGATTAGTGCTCCTTTGTTATAATGCCAATCTAATTTTCTACGTCTTCTATCATTCTACTTTACCATATCTTCAAAAGCTTGTTTGTTTTGTTATTAACGTGTGTGCGAAAGAAATAAATGAACCTTGGTGTGTTAGAACGTGCTAGGGACCCTCAAACCTGGAGTTTTTCTTTTACAGTGAGCTCTAAACCTCCGCGAGGAATTGGCCAGCCAGGATACGAACCTTCGATTACGCGTAAAGAAAGCGGACTCCATCGTAAACACATTTCTTACATTATCATCGTCTTTTATATAATACTTTCTTCCTTATTTTACTTTATTTACCCAATTTCTTGGTTTTATTCTTTAGGATTAAATACGCACTCAAAGTCAACTGCATGAAAACTTGTCCATTAGTTGAAATGTTTAAGTGTATGACGTAAACATGTTGTTCCTTTACTCAAACGTCTAACACAATACACTTAAACGTCAAACAGGGTGGAATTGTGAATTAACGCACTAAATAGTATAAACATTATGCACATAAATATCTCGTGTGATTTACAATATTCTGTGATTCATTTAATCCACTTCCAAGCATAATTCGTATTTCTTTCTGATGTACTTTTTTGAAGAACTGAACACAAATGATAATATGACATATAAAGTATTGTTTTTTTTTATCAGAAAGGGGAAATGAAAATGTGAATCAATGTTCTCAAATATTTCACCGACGCTCTCTTCTACTAGATGAGACGTTTCGTTTCCAATTACTAAAACTTAGACATTAATTAAAATATTTAGTTTACTTCCTCAATTTTAACATATGTTCAATTTTAATTAGATAAATTGCTATTCTTAATACATAATAGAACTAATAATAATAAAATTTGCATTCATTATGATTAAGTTACCCGCAAAATTTAATTATAAAAAAGGAAGTAATATCTTTCATTCCTACATCCAAATTGATTACTTTTGATTTATTTCTTAATTACTCATGTTTTCTTATAAACTGAAAATAACAGTAGGAAACAATTCTAACTCTTTCGTCAACTAATGAACATAAGCTAAGTAATGGTTTTATTATATCAAAGCGCCCCTGTATAAATTAAAATTACCTTATAACATATCCGAAAGAAAGAGTCAAAATCATCGGGACAAATCGAAATTATTAGCGAATGCCGGTTCCTGTCAGTTTTAGAGTCGAAGTCATAAGGACATAGGAAAATTACTAAACGAATGCCAGGATTTGCCAGTTTAAGAGTCAAAGTCATAGATTTTCCCGCCGGTGTCTATGACTAATCTAACGATGTACGGCTTATCTCTGCCAAAGTTGTGGCTACTGAGATATAGCAGGAGCACAAATGGAGAATACTAAGCGATTCAACAGACCATAGCGAATCCAACAATGTATGGCTCATCTCTGTCGCACTTGTAGTTACTCAGATCTAGGATGGGCACAAATGAAGAATACTAAACGATTGAAAAGGACCTTCCAGTTTTGGACTTACGCTTATAATTTTCCACGCCGTTTCAGAGCATGGCGAATCCAAGTGCATTGTTCATCTTTGTGTGACTTGTAGCTATTGAGGCCGGCCGGGAGGTCGAGCGGTCTGCGGCGGTAGGCCATCGGCTCGAAGGTCCCGGGTTCGAGTCCCGGCAGGGGCATGGATGTGGATTTTAACAGCTAAGGGCGAATCGTGACGGGCCGAAGTCCAAAGTTACTAGACTGGCCCATATAAAAATAAAGTGTTTTTCTGTAGCTATTGAGATCTAGGGGGAGGGCAAAGAGAGAATACTAAGCGATTCAAAAGGATCTGCCGGTTTAAGAGTCAAACTAATAATTTTCTCCACCTTGAGATTGTGACGAATCCAACGGTGTATGGCTCAACTCTGTCGGACTTGTAGTTGCTGAGATCTAGAGAGGGAAGGACAGATAGACAGGACAAATCTTATATCTTCCCTTATTCAGTGACGTTCAAATATCTATTCTTGAACGATGTTTTATTATTTAAACCAACAAACAATTTGAAACATTTTTCTGTATCATCTTATGTGCTTCAAATTTATCTGTTTATTATGTGCACTAAAGACTTCACTTTAGAAGATTCCCTCGTGAGGACAGAAAAAAAAGCATTAATTTCTTCACTACCAGTACATCAAATAGTACACCTAATATGCATAATTCGTTTAAATATCATTAATTTTCTGTGTTTAAGAATTTGAGCATTGGATTCACATTTCAAATGTTCTTGGATCATTTCCTGGGGCCGGCTATCTGACTAGGGTTTTGCCATGGTATTGATCACGAAGAACGGCAGTTCTTCGAGTGACGCTGGAAAACGACACTGTTAGCGGCACTCAGATAGTATACAGTTAGTTTCGGATCTACCGAAGTATAAGTCCGATCCTGATGCTTGAACTTACATTTGAAAACTTTTTCCAATACTAAGACACAGGAAAACAATTGGGTCGGTAGGATCTCCTTGGGACCCCCTAGAGCGCTTTGAAAAAAATATAAGAATTTCAAACCTTTTAGGATAGCACTGACCCGAGACCATGTAGGCGGCCGAAACTTACTGGATCTTATTTTACGCTTCAATACGTTTCAAACAGTGTATCATACGTTAAAATCGGTGGAGCGGTTCAAAAGTTACGACTTTTTTTTAACCGAATCACAAAATTTTCACAAATGATAGAAAGATATGTCCGTCATTCTGTGCCTCTTTTTGTTTTAGCCCCAAATGGGTGGTACCGGGGGGTTTTAGGGGTTGCGGACCCCCCTCACAATGGGGGTAAATCCAAGCTTAGATTTTTGATAGGAGTTACTGTTTTCGAGATATGGAGCAAAATTGATCTTGTATCCTTCCACCATAGTGACATGTGCCACTTTTTAAATACGAGCCCGTACGGAGTACACTCTCCGCCGCTGCTCCACTCATCTGGGCATGACGTAAAGGAGAAAAATGTAAAGATACATGACCGTACCTGATTTTATCTAACCTCCACGTTCCCATGGTCAGTAATTTAAGAAAATGTATGAATAATGGAAGAAAAAATATGAATCATAAAAATAAATTTTGAAAATTTACATGACCGAACCTAACCTTACCTAACCTCCACTTCGCCATGATCACTAACTTAAGATAATGTACGTAAAATGCAGGAAAGCAATTATTAATAATGAATATAAACATATATAAACACATGAAAAGATATTCTGAAAGGAAAATCTAGTGTTAAGCTCGCCGGGACTCGAACCAGGGATTTTTTGTTTACCAACTCGACGCCTTAACCACCAGGCCACCGAAGCAACCTCGCAGACGTGGTTTCTCCGTTGTATTTACAGTGCACGTGTCTCCTACACGTTATAGCGCGTGTGCAGGAGAGAGGAACATCGGCATAGATGGCTCGTGCTAGTCTTTTTTTTAATAGGCAGCCTTACAAAATAAGTGATATCAGTACAAAACCCCGTTTAGGGCAAAAGGAAGAGTGACGCAAGAATTCTACTCACAAAAGAAGTGAAATATATATTTTGCGAGTGACTTTCTTTGTGTCATACGGATACTGTCTCTTAATTTTATTACAAAGGCAATACTTTCGCCATAGTGACACAAAGAAAGTCACTCGCAAAATAGATATCACTTCTTTTGTGAGTAGAATTCTTGCGTCACTCTTCCTTTTACCCCAAACGGGGTTTTGTACTGATTCAGCTATACAGTGATAATGCCAGGACGATACCTTCAAACCAGCATAAGTTCCCAGATCCTTTCACCCTCTCCTATCCTGGCCAGAGGCAAAGATGCATTAAAATCAGTAAAATCTTCAAGAACAACACTTTAGAGCAGCTATATTCCTGTCCGAGAAACTCAGCTACTTAAGAGATTTTTGTTTTTAACCACAGACACTGGTCCATCTGTGCCAAATATCATTTTCAACCGCCTTCGCAAATAAATCATATTACAAGAACTGACTGAAAGGGACCATTTTGCAGTAAGTACGTTGAAGCCAGGTATCGAAAAAATTTCTGGGTAGAAATGGCACCAGATTTTATTCTGGATTTGGTAAGAAGAATGGGATGATATATTGACTGTATATAAGTGTAAAATTTTGGTTGGAATTTAACCATTCATATTTAACATAAAAAACTATTTATTTGTTTTTAATTCTAACTTCGTGGTCTGTGAGAACTCTTTTTAATCAAGTACCAATCCAAAAACATCAAGAGTTTGAAATGCGCTAATATAGTAGATATGATAGAAGAATAAAAGAAGAGATATTATCATGTTTTCCTGAAGAACAAGCTAAATTATCAGAATATCGAAAAACTTATATTTAATAAAACTATGTTGATAAGGATTTTTGTATAATTTAATTTTAAGTAGATCGCAAAAGCTTTGCTACCAAGAGTATATCTGGTGACCTTTCATGATATTATGTGTCACCACTATTTTACGTGGCACTCATGTTTTATACTTTGTTTTCTCTATTGAAGACGCAGTGTGTTCGGACGTTAGGCTTAATAGCTGGAGATTTTATTTTAAATATCTTTATATGCCATCTGTGATAATTATTTTATTCCTTAAATCGCACAATTCGTTATCTTTTCACGCGTTTTGTTTGTCGTTGGTTGGTACTATTCTAGCGCATAAAAATGTAGGAAATTGGTGTCACTAGTGATATTTCTACCCCAAACGAAAAACGCAGACAATCCTAAAAATATCGTTGTAGAAAGAGAGCTGAAAGGAAGTAGTTTTAGTAGGGCATTCAACGTTTTCGTATCATGTGTCGATATGAAATAAGCCCCAAGCCACAATTTCATTTCATTGCCTTTCACTTACAACGAAAGTATCCTTAGGCGTACAAAGTGATTTGATGGAAGTGTGTATTTATTTAATTAACACAGTATACTGAAGTTATTAAAGTAGACTTAAGCTGCTAAACGGTAGCCTCGTACCACTGAAGCAAGGTCAATCTTGGTCGCAAGGGTCATTCTGAAGTCAAAATACCCTGTTAATTCCCAAATTGAGATAGTAATCAAAATATATCGTTAAGGGCTTGATAGTCAACACTGTAATTCGAACACTAACCAGCGATTACAAGGAAAGTGTTTCGGTTGGAACAGGATTTTTTATAAGACTTTGTATATATATTCGTATCTCAATGCTGATAATCCCTGCAAAGTTATTCGATCGTGTAAGGCTGCGTTTGTCCGCTAGAGAGCGTTAAATGTTTGGAGCAACACAAAAACAGTCTGGGTAACGGCTTCTGCAGTTTCAGTTTGAAACAGAATTTACATGTCTTGTTAAAACAATCCTGTTCGAACCGAAACACTTCCCTTGTTAGATACCAATAATTTTCTTGTAGTTTTACTGGCTGATCTTTTATTCAACACAAAGTATCTAAAGCAGGGGTCTCCAACCTTTCTTTAAGCAAGAAGACCGCATTAAAAAGAATTAACTCAAAACAGCTATAGCAGTTTTAATAAGTTAACCTCTTTGCAGGTTGTATTTGAAATTTTGGGTTTGTTTCGGACCAGTTAAAACCGCTACGCGGGGCGGATGAAGCTCACGAGCCGTAGTTTGGAGACTTCCGATTTAAGTTATTAAATTATTTCAACTTCCCAGGTCTGTCTCCATAATAGTGTCGATTTTTTAAATTAATTTAAACGTACTTACCCATTTCTGCGGTCTAGTGGCGAAGTATTTAATTTTCCTAAGTGGCAGTATGACACAAGCAACTCCTGGGGCCACGGTGGCACAGTTAGTATAGCGTTCACCTCTGTTGCTAGGGGTCGTTGGATCGATCCCTGCCCATGCCATTTGGCCTTTGTGGTGGACAAACACCGTGTGCATGGGTTTCCTCGGGGTGCTACCGTTCCCTCCCTCTTTCTTCATTCCATTAATTCATTACATCATCATCCATACGGCCTGAGCCATAGTTGCCTAAAGAACTTAAATTCAAATTCAATTCAATTCAAGCAACTCCTTGCTTGAAAGATACTTTGACTATATTTTACAAAGAATAGTGTTTTGGAATTTCAGTGTATTCTTGCTAGACATCTCTATTGAGACTGCTGCAAACGAAGCTATAAATTGCAAGTTCCCGTTCCAGTGTTTTAAATACTACTACATTTAGTTTTTTCTTATTTGACGTTTATGCTCTTTCTTCTATATAAGGCGAAGAGAACAAAAGGATTTCTGCAAGTAGTTTTTCGAGTCTCCGGGTGATGGAGTTCGTGTAGCGGGAACACGGCTTCAGCGCTCCGGTAGTTGGCTGACATCGTGTCATTTCGTCGTTACTGGCTCCAAGAGGTGGGCGAAATGTCTCGACAGAAAAATGTAAGTTTTTGTTTTCGTCGGGGACAATGGAACGTGTTTTTTTAATTTGTTAGAGTTAACATATATGCCATACAAGGGACGGATGCAAACATTAAACATCTGAAAGAAAATTTGAATTCGAATAATTGCTACTATTATAACATATAAAGGAAGCAGAAAATGGAGAAAGGTTCCTCAGTAGCACACATACGTTGAAAATACGTGGATTAAACGTAAGTACCGAAACGTATTTTTAACGTTGTAGATGTACCGAAATGTCCGCCTGTTCAACGGCTTATTCATCGTTGAATAATGGTTTGGAAGAAACAAGCTGAAATCAAGAAGCAGACGATGAAGAAACTGGTTCAGTTGGTCAAAACAGAGTATGGTAGCTGTCTATCACTATACATATTTAACCTATGTTGTCTGTTGTTTTCATCAAGATATACAGTATTAATTTTTCAATAGTAAATTATCCAACCGTCTGCTGTGGGATTCGAAGCTGGAAGGTTCCAATGTCGGCTTTGGCAGCTCGACACGCTACTAGACATCCACGAAGTCGCTTTTTATTTATTGCATATAACATTACACAACATGATTGTAACATTCAAATCTTAACTCTCAACAAAGAACACTGTTCAAAGTCCAGCATAACTTCTGAATCTATATGTATATATTATTTATTAATGTAATGCTTTGTAATAATTAGCAAATACCTTTTTATGTAACTCTGGATCACACCAATACTTGGACAACATATATTCAATATGCTACTTTATGTCCTTAAGATCCTTTTCTTTTTTTTCAAAACATATTACGTCATGGCTATCAGCCACACAGAAAAGCGACGTCTGGCCGGCGGAAAATATCGATAAGAAGATCGACAACATATTTGATCCACTCCCAAGTCGCCTCCATGACAACAGTTTACCCGTATCTACAGCTGCTTAAATTTTTCCCTTGTCGCTTTTTCTTTACGTGCATTATTATAAAGATCCTCTACTTGACCACTTTTATCAGAGGTAATATTTCCTTTGATTGGAGATTAACTCGTATTGCATCTAAATTATATATTTGTCTAAATAATTAAAAGTGAATAATGAATTCCCACTCAAAGCCACAAGATTGACACAAATCTGTTTCCATTCTGTTCCCATTCTAGTGGCTACAGAAGGGTCTCCAACCGGTTCAAATCCTATATAATATGAATAAAAATATTTCACCATGGAAATATTATGCGAAACAGCATAAGCAAAATCCACATAAGTGGATGCAAAACATTTGAAAGGTCCTTTCATTGTTTGTATGTTAATCGGCCGCGTCTCGTCAAAATTACGTAATGTTAAAACAATTGCATCATAAGAAATGTTCTGTTTATAAGAACATATTATCTGACAAAAGCTATGTGAGATAAGAGTCTGTACTTGACATTGTATGATTTTCAAATTAACTCTCGACTTTAGATATCGGTCAGTGCAATATACTAGAATAAAGTTTCTTAATAAAGGGAGTTCTTAATAAAGTTTTATTTCAAAGAAAATACCTCGTAAACTTTTTACTTGGGCCTAAAATACCCTATTCTTGGGCAAAATTTGGAAGTGATGATATAGTTGACAAAATATGAAAATGTTTATGAATCTAGCTCCATCCGAAAGAGACGTCACACAGTTTTGATAGGAAATAAGGTCTTTTGTAACTTTTTCTAGAAGAAAACGAGCATTCAATTCAATTGTAGTTTTACAGTCTGTCGTAAACCATATTCCCAGTATTTTAATAGCGTCTTTGACGTTGATCCCTTTTTTATCATCGTAATTACTTTAGATTGAAGGTCCAACGCCTGAGTTCTCTCTATATTAATCTTGATGCTTGTCAAAACTTCTAAAGCCTTTATCTTTTGTATACTTTCGAATTCTTAATTGTTTTGAATTACAAAAGTGGCGTTATCTGCATAAAGTAAACAACGAATAGTATTCTCAATAAATCTTACACCCGATAGGGCTTTTAGACATGCAAGAACAAAAGGAATTGTCACAGTAGCGAAGAGCAGGGCGGCGCATGGATAACCTGCAATACACCTTTATTTAATTTGATCCTTTCACTTACCGATCCATTATCGACAACTTCACATATCTGTGATCAAAAAACCATGCTTTCAAATTAATAAAATTATTCGAAAAAATTAATAAACGCATTGTTTCAAAAGGAAACTCATGTTCCAAATTAACATGGGCTCTCTTAAAGTCGGAGTTATATAAAAGGATTGGGAAAGCATTGCCATCCTGAGCTACTAATACTAAGTTCCGGATATTTATTAATTGAATATAAATAGGAACCGACTCTTTAACGCCGCTTTGACATTGAGGTATTATGGTAGGTAATACTTTCTAAGTGGGTTCGCCAATAATTTAATTAAAATCTTATGGTCAAAATTTTGAAGGTGCGCCAAGCGACACGTTCCCATGGAGACCTCTTGTGAAGTTTTATATTAGCACCCCTATAGTTGTAAGAAATTACCATTATACTCCGGATCTGTCCACAATAAATTGAATACCGGAAGTAATTCCCCACTAATAAATTGTTTATTTTTCACTTTCCACTGAGCACATAAACCATCGTCCCTACTACTTGCATGTACGTTTAAATTATCAATTGCTTCAGAAATCTCCTGTTCTGAAAAAGGTTCCTTTAACATGTCCTTATTACTTGATGAGATATGGGGCAGTACATTTAGTCGAAATTCTTGTAGGATATTCCCCATCATTTGACCTTTCCGAGAAAATTCTTTATAATATTGTTGGCGGATAACTTCATATTTTACCCTCATATATATGGTCTTTTAGGTAGATTTCGAAGAAAAATATACCTAATGAGATCGATACGATATGAAAGTATATATATACCGGGTGAGTCACTGACGAGTGACAGCCCAAAATAATTTGAA
>JAGDQP010018062.1:5044-20891 GCA_022664845.1 Lepisma saccharinum
ACAAAAGAACATCTAGATTGTTATTGTTATTTGTTGTGATTTCATGTTTTAAAAAAAACAATTAAATATTTTTCATTACTAGGCTACGGATAAAGATGCAGGTGAATATGGTAAAGTAACATACGAGATTGAAGAAAATCCCAACGTTATTATAGATGAAACAACTGGTGTCATATACCCTATCAATTCACAAGTTACCCTTGACTTCAGCTTTAATGTCGTAGCAACTGATGGAGGAGGAAAGACCAGTCAACAAAATGTTCAGGTAAGACATTAGTAATTGTTTATTTTTTCTTTAAAATTAATTTTCTGTTCTTAATTACAGATTTAATTTGTGAAACACATTAGAATGTGCTCTGAAACACCTAAACATACATGGTCCAAGTCAGAGTTTCTTAAGAGCCATAAATAAAGGCAGATTAGAAACCTACACACAAACACAAATTAATAATAACGTCCACTCTAGCCTACGAAACCCTCAGGACCTTGATTGTAAGAGGTTATTTTTACTTGTGACTTGGGTTAAGTAAAGTAGGTTAGTTGTATAAGGGCAATAGAAAAGACGACTTTTTAATTACTTTAATGTTACCGTTTTCTAATTCATTTACATGAAACAATTTAGCATGCACGTCACACGAAGTTCTTCAGTTAACAATATTTAATATATAAAATCCTTTGTAGGTGACCATAAAACAATTTTATTTTAAAGGATTGTATATCTCCCCTATTAAAGACATCCATTATACAAGGTAACCAAAATAGTTCTTGCCATTTTTGATGTCCTATTCAGACACGTATTTTAAACCTGAAGGTTTATGTTGGGACCTTATTTTTATAAGTTAGTGAGTATGAATTGATGATTGTTTGAAAAACACAATATTATATGTACGTGATAAAGTAGAAAAAAAGACTTCAACGGAGGCAACTTTGCGTTCAAATCGATAGGAAGTTCTTTATATCACTTTACCGTCATAATATAGTATCGTTAGTGAGTGAAATATAATTTGAATGTACGGTTTAATTTTATAGGTAAAGAAAATAGTTTACTGTTGAGTGAATTCTCAAAACAAACGATAGATGACACTGTAGTGCCGTCCTGCACCCTGGTGAGGGCAAGAGGAACTCATTGTATTGGTTGTATCATACAATTTTATTACAACTCACTTATTTTTACTCAACAATCAGAATAAACAACTTCTAATTATTAAATTAGAACGGGGCCCCCATATTTGATGAAAAATCATGAAAACGGAAGAATAAATTAATTAATTTACAAATTGAGAAAAATCATTGTTGCTTTTTAATCATATTGTTTAATTTCAAATGAAAAGAAATTAAATAGAGTATTTATTATTGTTGTGACTGTGCTTTATAGAAAGATAGAAGGCATTTTTAGAACAAACATGTAAATAAAGTATGCAATTGTGAAAATTACAACTTTTTTCTCTCTCTGTCTTTAGTGATTAAGAATGAAACGTATTCAATGTTTTAGGCATTTATTAATATTATTATTATTATGAGAAGTCCTAGTGATCCATCAAAATGACTCACATTAAGAGGTTTCCGCAGAAACGAAGATTAAAATAACTCCGCATAAGCCACACTGTTATGGTCAATGTTGCACATAGTATTGGTTGACTGTATGCAAAGTAAAACATTAAGAAAATAACGTAATTAACTAAATTTATATAAAAGAATATAATATAGTAAATGTCTTCAGGAATTAATTAAACTGTACTTCTACAAATAATTGATTTGGATAGTAATAATGGAGGAATAAAAAATGTTGACGAATTACCATGCCGACACGAATGTTACCATGGAATGATTGAAGGAATCACCACACAAGACACAAATCATGACACATAATTTGTTTTGAATCTCTTTCGTCTAAAAGCACTTGATTTCCAATTATTGGGGTTGACAATAGTAGTGGTTCTCGTCAAGTCGTTCTGTAACGTGTAGTTTCCGAAGAAAATGTAGATTCTCTTGTAATTAAATGTACATAGTTGACAATGTATTTCTGCATTCGATGAAGTATGAATGAACCATTTTAATTGAGTAGTGACTGTGATATCTGTAATTTCGACAACTCACTTAGAACACGATTTTCATCCGATTTTGTATAAACTTTTGTGAGGAAGAAGATGGTCACTTTTGGTGGAAAAAATATTATTCTAAAGAATCTAAACAATTACTTTTTTTTAAGTATGTAATATTCGGAAAAAGTATTTAATTTAACACAATAACTCTTTAGATAAAATGATTCAATAAGTAAACGTTATGATTTACAGAGGAGAAAAATAAAAATAAAATATTCCACAACACTAATAATCTCTCTCTCTCTTGGAGAAGACTAGGGTGACGCCTTATCATTTATATAACCTAAGTCTACCTTTATTCTCCAATCTGATTCTCACCTTTCATAAGCACTATCAGAAAACCATCGCGCACACAATAACGATACACACGAAAATTCAGATTACTGTACATATCCTAACTTTAGAGTTACTTAAGTCGGCTTCTAAGGCATTATTAATCTTGAAAATCTAATTTATAAGTGCCACTCTAAGATACAGAATTTTCCAAAATCAGTTTCACAAAGATATTTACAAACAAAGCAGACAAATTATCTAAATTAGCTAATTTAATATTCATTGTAGAGTTGATTAACTATTTACTGTCCAGAGTCAGTATTTCACTTCTATTTCAAATAACTTTTCTTTATGATCGTTAAATATTACATGTAAAATATTCCCTTTTTGTGAACTTAAAATTTTGCGTAATTTGTACGTACTATAAATAGAAATCTCTTTGCATTTTAGCTTTGTGTTAGATAAAAAAGGAAATATGTTATTTCTGAAATTAAAATTTTAATTTTCTCTCAAAATATACTTAAATAATGTAAAATTAAATTCTTCTACTGTCAATTTTGAAGTCAAATGACAAGTAATTCTGCATTTAAATTATTCTCAATTATAGAATAACTTAATGTGATCGTTCTCTCTATAAAATGACAAATGCTTTCAAAGTATGTAAAATTATTTCTCGATACACATCTAGGAAAGTGAGAAATATGATATTAGTTGAACGAATGAAAGAAAGTAAAAACAAATGAAGGGTGTGAGGCAAAAACATGGTAACCCACATATGTTTATTTTTTGAGTTATTCAGCACCCGATAGAAAGCAATCATACCGCGTCGTTTAATTTTGTCCGAGTTCAAATTGTGCTCCAGAGATGGCAGCAATATTTCCTTATGGTAAACCTCTTGTAACATTTTGGGATTCATAAGACGATAACCAACAATTAAGATGGCGGGAAACGAGGAGCAGTATACCAGCTTGCCACTAAAAAGGAAAAGAATTTGTAAATTGAACATTTCTTACAGCGAGTTCAGTGAAAAGATTTATTCTTGAGTGACTCAGGTCGCGAATATTATGGTATAAATAATAAAACATGATAACCCACACAGCAGCATGAAAAATAATTCGTTATTTTGATTTTTTACAATTATTTTATGCCTTTATGTATAGCCTTACGTGAAAAATCAGCTTTCAGCCAATGAAAATGACTTGTGCAGCAGTAAAATTCGAATCTCTTAAAAGTGTAACATTGTGGGTTACCATGTTCTTGCCTCACACCCTTCAAATCATATAAAAAAACAGTGGCTTATTATATCTTCTGTCAACTATATTTGTTCTTTCGTTTCCATTACAGATGAAAGTACTCCAAACGGAAAATGTTTTTCTTCTGATCGTAGAGAATGGGTCTCCTACTGACATAGATACGATACTAAATAACATTAGTACTGAAACGAGCACAAAAGTTAGACTTTTGTCAGCATCTTTGGCGTCTGATGATATAACAAATGGAAACGCTAAAGCAGCAAATGGCGCATCCCGTCTTCAGATAGTAGCGTATGCTATTGACGAGAACAACAACAACCAGGTCTTGTCCAGAGAAGATTTCGAAAAGTAAGTATAGTGTAATACGAGGTAGTAAAAGTTTTAAATTGAGGAAGATAAGAATACTTTGAAGAAATGTTTTGGTATTGTTTTTCAATTGCTTTTCACACGATAATAAACTAGTTGAACTGAACTAAGTAAGCAGTTACAAACACTGCAAGGGTACTTTAAATACTATATATCTAGAGTCAAAATATTACCCAGCTAGTATTTGATATAACTAAAATAATAAGATGATTATCTCCTTGCATATATTTAATGAAAACGTAAAATATTTTCAATACCTTTCTTATTGATATTGTTGTCAGAAATATTCCCTGTTTGTCATAATGTATAAGATAGAGGTCTTCAATTACTTTTTCCTGGGGTCCGGATTGGTGGTAACATCGTAATAAAAAAGATTTTCGCAATCCAGGTAGTTATAGTCAATTATGAGTTAGACAGAACAGTAAGACCGAGTGGCTGTAGCTCAGTTGGTAGAGCGTTGGCTTCACATTAGGGTGATCCAGTGTTTTATACTAGTAGCCGACCATCCTGACTGAGGTGTCTCCTCATTCGCATCATGCATTTCCGGGATATTACCTTCAACGTAGGCCTTGTCCGATTCCTTCTTGCATTGTTTCCCCTACCATGGAAGAGCCATAAATAAATTGTAACAGGGGAGGAAGACAATAAAGTTATTGCTTACTCCGTTAATTGAGTGGAATAATTACAAGAAACTAATAAGTAAACACAATGTAAATTAGCATAAAGTCAGATTAAAATTCTATTTCTTTTCATTTTCAACTACGTGTAAATGAACAGCCTTGTACATTCACACATTACTCTTGACATCGTATCAAACCCAGAGTGAGTCAAAGATGCCAAAAGGACATAAAGAAATTAAAATTCGTATTAAATCGTGAAGATTTGGAAAAAAAGGATTTCGCGGTCCGGGTCTGGACCGGAGTGTGCCATTTGAAAACCCCTGTTGTAAGATATTATTCTATATTTCTCCATCAATTGTATATCGAGTATTATTAGTTCATGCAGTGATTAATAATTTATATTAATTATTATTCTTACTGATATACAAGATTTAATCAATGTAATTTCAAATGTTAGCACTTTTTGTTAATGTATTATTTCATTTCGTTATAATTATTCTTCTGTTTCATTTTCGATTTATTTTGTTTCTCAGGAAATCTAATACGTCTTATAGTTGAAACCAATGGGTTTATGGCCGGATAATGTTTGCGTCCAATCACATACAGTAGGCATTTAAATATTCTTATGAAATAAAATACAGCTTGTAATAATTAAATTAGCGAATTGCTTGTACTGAAGCACTACGTTATGACATGGTAACGTTACACCCGTTACAACATATATTCACACTTGTCTGCTTCTCAACATAATCATTCGTTCTGCTTTCCTTTCTTTTACTACCTTTTACGTCACATTCCTGAAAGAAGAATCCTAAATGACTTGAAATGTTGATCTGATGTCAAACAATGAAGGCCAAATACATGTAAAATACTCAATGTATGCTGACAAAGTTTGTGATTGCTCTACTCGGATATCCGAACATCTTCACAGGCGGGAAAGATTAAACGTTTGGAGGACTTTTCTTTGTTGTCAATTCCGAAACACATGAAAGACATACTCCAGAAAACATAGTTTTTTTCTTTCATTACGAGAAAAACTGGTTCTTGATGTTCCATACATTGACGAACTTGCATTTTATTTTTTTATCTTCTCTACACACTAAGAAATTCTTCTACAGTCCTAATCGGAGGGACGGAGGTTAGACCTCAACCTAATTTTTCTTTACCCTTCAACCTGGAGGGCGGGGTTGAGTGGAGGGCGACGACTAACTCTGTGCTGAAGGTTGAGGTCGAGAGGAGATCGATGGCGAACTCCAGAACTGAAGTGAAGGGTAGTGGGGGTCGAGGGCGAACTCTTTGCTGAAAGATGAGGTTGAGGGAGGTCAGGCTACAATGGAGGATGTAAATTCGGGCAAGTTCCAAGCGTTTCTATTCACAGAAACGTATTCTTACCTGCTTGGAATATTGGCCTCAGTACATAAATAAATGCTTGTTCTGGTCCACCAATAAAATGACCCCAAATAAATTATTGAAACTGGTCACTTAAACATAAGTTAACTTTAAAAACTTTTAAATAAAAAGGTTATATCCGAATACTCTTGGGATAGGGGGTTATGAGTTTAGTAGCTCTAGTACAACCTTCATATTCTTCCAGTCTATTTCTCGATTGCTCGTCGCCTACCTTTGTTCCAATTCTAACTTACTTCCAGATCACTTACACTTTACTTTTAACTATTTCCAGTCAAGTTCCGATTCATTTTAGTCCTACATACAGTTCACATCCGTGGAATCCTGGATTCAGATGACAGTTTTTTTTGTTTTTTGTATCGGAAATGAATTGGAATTTAATTTATTTACGGCCTTTAAGCATCTAAACCTCAAGCCGTTCCCAATTTTATGTGTTCCCTGGTATGTTACTGGACGTTACCGATTTCGCTCTGTGCCTACCAGATTTAAATTCTATACCGATCAACGGTTTCTCTTGAAAGATAATAAATTTGGCTTACATTTGATGATTCTAATATACATGACAAATACTGTACAACTTTCAACATTCTTGTAACTTGGTACTCTTTTCAGTGTACTACTAAATATTTCGGTTTGTGCTTTTCGTGTACTATCGGAATACTAAAGGAAATCACATATAGATAAAATAGAATATGGAAGAAAGCGTTTACATCAACAAGAAAATCACCCCACACTAAATTTAGTCAAACGACAAGTATTCAAAATTGATAGAAATTGTAGTTAGGATGGAAGTATTTGATAGACATGAGTACATGTCAGTTCGATGTATTAGAGTTTCTTGATCTAAAAATATCAAAATACGAAGTTGTCAGTAGTAACTGTGTTATGAATGTAGCTACTCAACGTAGGAAAATAAAGTTTTCTAAAATGAATACGAAATATGTTATGTATAATGTGTCACTATTATGGTGTTACTAAGTCCTGAAGAAACAATTAATATTTGTTGTAACATACTATAACAACACTGTCTCGTCTGAAGTGTTGAATAAAGATAATTCAGTCTGGTGTTTGTTTAAAGCATGCCTTATTACTGGATAGTTACTGGATCGCTAGTGTATAATTGTAATATATGAAATATAAATTTGGAGTAAAATTCAGTAGATCCGATCCCAACATGATCTATGACCGTACATACAATCGATCATCACGGCACTAATAACACAAGAACTAAGCAACAAACATATGGATGTCAATTATTAATTTGTTTAAATAATACATCACTGCTTCCATATCACACAGTGTATTAAAACACAACCACATTATAATTTTGTCATGTAACTTACGCTTAAATATATTTCTTTTCGATTTTGTTGCACCATGACATTTTAGACAGAACAACTTATAGTGTATCGTGACTGCTTTGGTAATATGAAGATCTATGTAAAACCTTGGTTGCTTTCAGCTTAATATTTCTCGTACAATGACTTTTTTATAGATTTAATGTGGTTTCCCGTAAAAAAAGATGTACAATATTTATTAAGAACGGATCTGTCTGTTTCATATTTACTACATTGAAAAAAAAATACGATTGATATCTTCTAATAATAGTTGCTTATTATTACAGTCACAATGTGGGGAAATTGGTCAATTTTATTTCGTAAAGGTGAGCTTCAGAAGTGGTGTGTTCAGATATTAGTCTAGTAAGTAATTAGTTTCCTGCTCGTGTCTTCTGAACGTGGCTTCGAATTCTCCATACGTGCTAGTTATTCGACGACGTTAATGCAACGGGTTTTATTCATTCACCGAAACTACAGTCGAGTCGGTGTCTATAATAAAATTGTTAGCACAGCCATCTTTTTTGCACGAGACTTTTAGCGAAACTTTTGATCGCTAAGAAATGTCGGTCTAACTTGAAGGAAAATAAATAAGGCAGAGAGAGAGAAACAATAAATTTAAAAGGTAACATTATAAGCCACACTGTTTAGAAAATTTTGAAAATATGAACGTCACTAGAAAGCTAAAGTTCACGACACATTCACAAACATGTGTAACATATAAACAGTATAACAAAATAACATACAACATTGCATCTCGTTATTTTCCTTGTTTAATCTCATCTTTCTATAAACTTGCATCGTAGATACAGCAAAATCAGTTAAAATATCAACATATTACCAAAATTTTCACAAAATCGATGCGATTCAAAAAGTGTAGAATGTTACCGTCGGAATTGTTAACAATGTTCATAATACCGGTAGTAATAATTATGTATACAGGATATTGTTGCGAATAAAAAAATTTCGACATTTTAATTTGGAATTTTTCGGGGAAAACATATAAGGATGGTGGAAATGTAAAGATACCGTTCCAGGTATTCTTTGTTTTACCTCTTCAGCACAAGTAAATTCTCAGTATATCAAGGTGTATATCCTATGGAAAGAGTAAGATATTCCTGGAATATATTTGAAAACATGCTGATGAAGTGCGTAAGGTATACTGAGAAAGCGCGAATTTTGCGATAAGCATATCCCAGGGGATATTCCTGAAGGTAATCCTCGTTCTGATCTTAATTAATTTTGAGGAGACAATTAATTAACCCCGGTGCTACTGGACACTGTCCTTTTTTTCTTGACTCGTCAAAATTATACAATTAGTCATGCTCTATGAATTTCAGTGTATAACGTTTAAAAGCATTCTTTGTTATTTCATTGTTCTCATAAATGTTTGCATTTTACATGGTACAATAATATATATATTTGAAATTGAACGGTTTTTTTTCGTTTCCTGATTACCCCATTAATTTCTTTATGACTTGAATTTTAGGAAAGTTGATGACAATTCGAACTTTATTGTAAATCCTATGCAAAAATATACACCAACTACTGAAGATACAACTGATACAACAGGTTTAATGGCGGCTTCAATAGCTTTAGGAGTGATTGTTCTTCTCTTACTAGTCGCAGGAGGCGCTGGCTTCTACTTTCTTTACTTAAAGTAAGTAACATTTGTTTTATTAGTTATTTTTTGCAAAGTTCGATTCTAGTACAAATACGTTAGATGTACATAAAGAGGCAATAGACCTCCAGTGAGTTACATCGTTAGTAAAAACGTTTTTTTTTTTTCAAACTCTTTACTTTTAGTTAAATTCAGCAAGCCAAACATAAAAATGTAAAAAGAATAGACATATTTGAAAAAACGCACATATCTGGGTACATTGTTCTGTGAATAATGGCGGAAACAGATATATATACCATAGCATAAATAATTCTGTTTTCTCATGTAAATACTCGATGCTGTTTTTTGTGTATATTGGAGAAAAATAAGATACAAGAATTTATTTTGCAAATTGAAATGTATTCATTTACTTTTTTTTATTGTTTGTAAAGTCATCCACGTCTCATAATGTAGTCAAAGTAAACTCAAAGTAAAGAAATTCAAGCTTTTTATACGTCGTTTTTACAATACCGCCTGACAGCCATTTTGAGCGAAAATGACTTTTCTGCATGTTTCAATTCACAATCATTCAAGGCAGCTATTCGCGAATTAGTTCTTCATTTCTCCAACAGATAGTGGTGTACTATCTACAAGAGTAGTACCGCGTATGCCGAACTTCAATTCATACCTACCGCGTTTTTTATTATTATTATCTTTCTCCTGTAAAAATCACATTTTGCGACTTACGCGATATTGTAAAAAAGGTGACGATATGCTAAACCAAACCTAATTGAAGAGTTTAGAACGAAAAGATGATGCTGTCAGAGAGTAAGAGTTTCAGTAACTGACGAAATGTTTTTAAGTCCAAAATGGAAAATTTACCTTGATTTCCAAGTCTTCATCCTTCAGTGTAGTTTTTATACAGTTATTTATTTAAATAAACATTGGTGTTCTCCCCCTGTCGATGAACGTGATCTAGATTTAAAATAGCTTAACTTTACCCCCAAACTTCAGGGCCAAATATTCCCATACTCGAGAACAAATCATGCGAAAGAGTAACAATTCATCCAGTATGTACACTTAACCCACATAGCAGTGGACGTCCCATTTAGATCCCATTACCGTCAGAATGGTCCTGCTCCCATAGCGATGTCCTAAGGACGTCCGTGGGATAACTCTGTGGGCAATACAAACAGTTCATCCCATATGGAGGTCCCCTGGATGTACCCCGTAAAGCCGTGCGGGATTACCTACCAGGAATTTCTATAAATTAAATCGACCTTACTATTATTATTATTTAATTAATTATAACTATACGAAGGATATGCCTTCGTATAGTTATAAGAAGAATAAATTATAACTATACGTCCCATGGATGTAAACGGGACTTAAACAGGACGTCCTACGGACGTCCCGATATCCTGCCAGGAGATCCGTCAGATATCCCTGGGACGTCATTTTGCTATGTGTTAACACTCCTCAGCTTCGAAATTATACCCATGCATAGGGTGACCAGATATATTGTTTTTAAGAGTATTATACTTTTTTAGAGGTTCAAATACTCTATACTCTTTTTATCCAATTATACTCTTTTCCGTATCTTTGTAACTTTTATCGTACGTATTTTGTAATTCAATATCTTGGCAATATCTAAATTCCAAATACATTATATAAGAAATGTTTTTAAAAGTTAAATATTAACGAAACTAAAGTAAGGCAAGAGTGCACGTATTGGATTTTCAAGTGTATTTTTGGGTGTAAAGCTAATGTGTCAATATGATCAGAGTGCTTGAATTTTATGTGGTAATTATTATTTTTTTCCTTGTAGCATCTGCTAACTTCAAAAAACGTTAGGTGAACTCTGCCTATGACTGGAGATGATTAGATTTATGACGTAGGATAGAAGATGTAAAAGAAATAGAAACACTAGCTTATAATTATCGAATCAATAAAGGAAGTAGAAGCAGCTTCGGATCAGAATATTCATGAAATATTGAAAGAAAGGTTATAACAAGAGCTAAAGTTTCTGTTCTATATTTTGAACTTCTGAGGATGTACAAAGACAAAATATAACAGCTTTTATCCATTTTCAACCACCTTTATAGCTTTATAATGATAGCGGTTAGCGGAACTCAACCTTGGTTTCATATACTTAACGTTAGCATGCGCGCCTTTAAAGCATATGTTATACTCTTTTTCTTCAACAAATTTCTGGTCACCCTACCCACACAAAATTATGGTAATATCCCTGTGTCACAAATACATTAATAATGAATAATGACACTTGTATTAATTAGAGTGACACGAAACAAAACAAATTTTTGTCGCTAATAGATTGAACGTTTACAAAAAAATAAGTCACTTTGTCACGGCCACTGGGTCACGCCTCAGTACGGGTTAGCAACAGTTGTCACCGGCGTACCCAGAAGATGGCGCACGACCTAGCGAACTTACGTAAACGTTTGTTATTTTAATTAATATTAATATTCTTTCAACGGCAAGTAAAGTGGTATAAAGACTTGATCAATACCAAAGACACTTTTAATATCGGACAGAGAATCAGTCCCCTTTTAATTTATTATCGGGCAACGAATTCACAAAAGCATTTATTGGACCAACCAAATTTGGGAAAGCAGTGGATATCTACTCTCTAGACTACTCAATTGTGCATTTCTGCTCTTGGTTTGTGTACATGTAAGTGCCATTTTGGTAATCTTGTCGTTTGAGTAATATGATACTCAATATTGTAAATTATAATAATTAATTATTTACAATATATGTATAATTAAGTGTAATCTATCAGTATTTGCTATAATTCTTTGTATACGTCACCATAACCTGGCGAAGCAGGTTCAGCTCTGTAGATCGGAAACAAAGCACAAATACAGTGCACCAACCCTTGGATAGTTTGTCTATTTTAATTGATGTCCCACCTTCTCTCATAGCGAAAGGCTAGTCTCTTGGTAAATGCGAGATGCAGTCCCTTAGGATCTCGAGGTACATCCCGCCTCTTGGAAATAACGAGAGAATAATCTTTTTCTTGGTGGACTGGAGAGTTCAATCACCTCTTGGTGAGTGCGTGAGATCTCTTTGGTGATTCGCGTGAGTGACTGGACCCCTTTCCTGGATTTTCTAGTGGTGGATCGCCCGTCATCAACTTTTGTAGTACCGTTCCGAGATTAGTACCGTTCGGGAGAGTCCTGAAACTGCTACTGGCACTCGAAACAGGGATGAAGGAACCATCATAACTTCATTCAAGTGAAATCTCTAGTATCATATTACTCAAACGACAAGGTTACCAACTCAAACCACTTACATGTACACAAACCCAAGCGCAGAAATGCTCAATTGAATAGTCTAGAGAGTAATTATCCACTGCTTTCCAAGATGTTGTTGGTCCAATTAATGCTTTGGTGAGTTTGTTGCCCGATAATAAATTAAAAGTCCGAAGTTATAAGTGCCTTTTCAAACTTCAGCGAGAAAGTTCAAACGTTTACAACCATGACTAGAAAAATGGTAGCAAGGAAGAGAGAAAAAATTGTGGACGAAACAATAAACCAATTCTAACATCAACCCCAACTACACTAGATGGAGAGGCGTCACTCCGTACCTGGTAGAAAAATCGAAGTTCGTACTTTTTTTTTCCACTTGGCCTAGAATGCGCAATGTTTCCATTGCAAAACTATAAGCCTGTGCTAAAACTGAAAGTACAATGAAATTCTTTCTTGCCTCCGTACCCTAGACACTTAAAAATGACTGGATATTTTCTGCAGATTGCTTCTTGATTCGGTCGGATGTCTTTTCCCGTGCTGCAAAAATCTTAGGGGTGTTAAGCTGGAAACCATATCCTTCAAAAGGATTATAACAGTGGAATAAACATGAGAATGAAGGCAGAATATTTTTTTAAAAAAATAATACCAGGGTTTTGTGGATCAGTTGCGGTATACTACAAGCCGCTACTTTCATGCCATGGTACATGTGTGAGTGATTCCTTACAAATCATGGCAGAGTAAATAAAACATATGTAAATAACAAATAAATTTCTATGTTATATTAGATATCTCTCTATATATATTAATTATAACTGTACCTAATATCGTTTCCAGGTGCCAGAGTAAAAGTAGCTTCTCACATCATTGTATATCTGACTATTAGTAACCTAAGTATTTCTTCTAGCAATAAATCTATAAACTCATGTGACCCATGCCGACTGTCCCACATAGCAGAGTACATCCCTGGGACGTCCCATTTAGATCCCATTAACGTCAGATTTCTCAAGCTCCCATAGCGATGTCCTAAGGACGTCCGTGGGATAACTCTGTGGGCAATACAAACAGTTCATCCCGTATGGAGGTGCCCTGGATGTCCCCCAGAAAGCCGTGCGGGATTACCTACCTGGAATTTCTATAAATTAAATCGACCTTACTATTATTATTATTTAATTAATTATAACTATACGAAGGATTAACTATAACTATACGTCCCATGGATGTAAACGGGACTTAAACAGGACGTCCTACGGACTTCCCGGTATCCTGCCAGGAGATCCGTCAGATGTCCCTGGGACGTCATTTTGCTATGTGGGGTATTTCATTTCAGTCCACAATACCAATCGTTCATACCGCCGCTGTAGTCGTGTGGTCTGAGGCCTCAGGCCAGCGTCTCCAAGATTCTGGTTTCGATATCCACATTTTTTTAACTTCATCGTGCCTCTCTACTGTTTTCATATTGACTGAAGAATTTATTATCTTGTTCAACAAAAATTGAAAGAGTAGGTTAAGGTAAAGAAAAATTGCAGATTACTCTGAAGCTTGATCCTGCCTTTCAAAAGCATTTAATACTGGTCCGTACAAGCTATTTATGTTTACCTTTATCGTTTTAATTTCTTGTCATCAAGTTATAATTTATAGATAAATGCTGATTTCCAAATACGCGAAAAACAAATTTCATGTTTTTTGAGTAATGACAGTTACTGATTTTACTTTCATCTTTCATAATTAAGTTGGTAATTGTTCTCATTGTTTCTATCAGACCAAGAAGACAATCTGGATTGTCGGGAAATGACATAAGAAAAGAACCACTCAGTGAAGAATCGAGCTATGGATACGTTGACGAAAGGTAATTTCTATTTAATATTTATATTATAAACCAAGAAAAAAACTTTGATTTTCTATTAAAGCGACGTTATATTGAAATAGGATGTATTACTCAGCCCCTTCGAAAGTGGCGATTCATAAATAAACGAATGAATGTTTCTGATTTCCAATCAGTATTTGAGAAGTGGATCAAGTTTGAACGCTACTGATGTTGGTCACCTTAATTAAGATTTTTTTTATAGGGTTTTTCTTCACTCACCAGTGAGTTTCAGGGCGTTATCCGAAACCAAGTATCTTTCCCGAAACATATACTCACCGAAAGATAATATTCAAACTTGTAACGCGCGTAAGTCGTAGAAATAATTATGGTCAGTGACAACGCGCTTTTTTTGGAAGTGTAAGCGATAACTAAAATTCAAAATATGTATTGAATTATTTAATAGAGATCTTTGATACTAGCGTGCACCTTTCAGAGGTCAAAGGTAATGAGAATATAATTATTTCGTGCTGGTTGTCCAAAATAACAATTTGCTTCGAAAGAAGAAGCATGTTACCAACTAGTTCTTACTGGTGATTAAGATTATTTCTTGTGGTTATAAATCTTTCATCGTAATTCCCAACTAAAAATTTCGATGTTGTCAGTGAGGAATAAAGGACAAGGAAGAGAATGGAATACAATAAAGACAAATTATTATAAGCATTACCATAAAACACATTTAAGAAAATTATTATTTCAAAATATAATAAAATATTACAATGGCTATATTGAAGATTCATTACTGCCATTAAGTTAAGTTAAATAACCATATTTCGTGTTATATACGCTCAAATTACTCATCGGTCACTCATGTCGTCTGTATAGGTAGAAGAGTATTCACTGGAAACACTTTCACCTCCGTCTTACTTTTGACATCATCATACCCTCTACCGCTGCACCTCCTTTGAGCAAACCTCCCTTTTGTGAATAACGAATCCCTTCTTTTCCATTCTTACAACAGATTAAACATCTACGTAACTGTAACGTCTCTTAGAACATATATGTCAAGTGAGAGCTTCGGCTCTCCTCTCCCAACTCGTCTGGTCAGCGTGGGAGCAGTAGACCAACTCCTCCCTTCGGGGAGAGGCCTCATCCACTAATGGATTGAATATGGCTGTGATTTATTATTATTTATTATATATATATATATATATATAAGATGGTAAACAAGGTAGAAGAAAAGGATACTTACAAAGTGAAATCTTGAGATAGGAGCACACGAACTTCACAAACACTATAGAAAATTAGTACGTTTCGCAATTGCGTTTTCAACTGGTAGGAGAGGAAATGGACAGAGCGGACAGGTGCGGGAGTGGTGTTAAGGAAACGCCATATTGTGAGCAGAAAGCAGGGTGACAGTGTGGTCAGGTTATGGAGGCGGGAAAATGACTAGGTGAGACGGAGAAAACACCAAATGAAGAAGAAAATGAGAAAGTTACTAGGAGCAGGTAAGGGGCTTCCTGAAGGAATGAGAGGGTGCAGAATCAGAGGGGAGAGGGAAATAATAATAATAATAATAATATAAAGAAAAAGAAGGGGAGAACAAAGAAACAATATTGAAAAATAGAGTAAAAGTGCAACAGGGACGGAACAAAGAAGAGAAAGGAAGATGGAGAAGACAGTGCACTCGAGGGAGTTACAGGCAGTTGAGGCCGGGTTCATGGTTTGCGGAAAGGATAGAGATGTACGTTTGTATTACATTATTACAGTTTGTATTAATGTAAATTTAACCTGCGTTGGTTTTTGCTGTTAGTGACTT
>JAGDQP010018063.1:0-25343 GCA_022664845.1 Lepisma saccharinum
ACTTATCATCCTCTACCTTCATACCAAATTTCATGTTTCTAGCTTACCCCAAACACCCTAAACAATATGATGAGTGAGTCAGTCAGTCAGTGAGTGAGTGAGTCAGTTAGCCTAAAATGTGCAATTTCAGGGGTCCACAACTAGAACATAGTTTGAGATACGAATATGAAATTTTGTACATCTGCACATATTTACCATATCTCCTTAACGGCAAAAGCTCATATTCCTATCTTTAACATCTTTCTTCTTACGGGGCCCCCAAATCGTCGATTTTGCCATAAACTCTTGTTCCTGTATAACATGCTTCTGGCAGTGCTAACGTTTTCTGACGTGAAGAACTTGGCTCATGCACTGCCGTGCATGTTGATAAGAGATTCACTATACCAATAGCTGAAGTTGACAAGCTTTTATTCCATATTCAAACTTCTCCGCAGTTTCTACAATTGTTGCTATTACGTCCTGGAAAGCTGCATTAGACCTTCGACACTTCACTATTTCTACAAGCTCTTCAATATGTCTCTGCACTTTGTATAGTTCGAAAGATACTCCTTGCAGAGCAGCAGTAACAGACTCAAACTAACTTTAATATGGAAAAAACTATCAAGGACTGTGTAGGCTGTTGAACAACCTATCTGCAGGCTGATGTGCATTTGCGTTGCCATTAGCATAAAAAGCCAAGTTTTGAAGTGAATTTACAATTGAAATAAAAATTTCGGAAGAAATACGGATGATTTTGTGTTTCCAAGGCCACCACACTTCTCAGAAATATTCTAATTCTACTACTAATTCTCTCCTTATTATATATTCTCGGAAAGTATTGATAACTTTACAGTCCCCACAGTATATTGAATTACTGAAAGTTTGTTTGGTCAGATCAGATCACTAAATTTGATCTATGACTGGAACAATGAAAATACATTGTTTTAGTTATTGATCTTTCATGTATTTATTTACACTTTTTCTCCTGTTATTGTGCTACATCCGTCAAAACTTATAATCTTACCCAACCAGCTGTTTCTTCATTATTCAATCTTGCTCATTCAGTTTCACTGTCTCTTTCAGAAGTCTTTTTTCTTAAAGGTTCCGAATACCCATTCTGGAAATTAGAAAATCTAAGTACAAACATCACAACGTATCTTTCTTCATCACAGTTTAGAATCTTCCACTGAATCACGATTGCAGTATTATCAACATGGGCTCGAGATCCAGCAGAACACCTCTACAGTAACGAACCCATCAAAATTCTATTAGACGTGGACATACAAGGAAACCTGAAAAAGTTATCCCTAGATTCGTTACTCTATCAACAAATACCAAAATTAGGAGAAAAACAGTAGAAAAATATGTACAATCTGCACAGATATTTCGTCACCTTGTATTGACAGTTGTTTCTATACACATTCACACTGTCACAAACATAAATAACCAAAATTCCGTATTTCAAAGCAAGTTCGGAACAATCTTTCGTTTAAAAAACGCAGTACTAACTATACAACATGCCATCCGAAACTAAACAGTAGCTAAGACATGACCATAACTTGTGAAGCAAAATCATAAGAAGGTGTTATTATTTGCTTATCATGCCTTTTATAAGGTTTAGAACTGATGTACAGGAACTGAACCTCTTGTCGTGTGATTAAGAAATACTGAGGATAGAATTGCTTGCGAGGAGTAATTTTTTGATCATCTATTTTCAAGCCCACACA
Organism: Lepisma saccharinum; assembly: GCA_022664845.1. Taxonomy (NCBI): domain Eukaryota; kingdom Metazoa; phylum Arthropoda; class Insecta; order Zygentoma; family Lepismatidae; genus Lepisma; species Lepisma saccharinum. The sequence continues at coordinate 1,707 of JAGDQP010018063.1, forward strand.
AAATAACAATAATAGGAACACACATTTAACTGCAGCAGTACGCAGATATGTAGCGAAGTTTAGGTATACAACAAACAAGTAAGAAAACTTCCGTTTTTCATTGATATTTCTAACATGACTCTAAACGTCTTCCATAAATGATCCGAATCAAATTATCGAAGCTCCCTTGACGCACAAAATAGACATGCCCCTGTTCTTTGGTATTCACAGATGAAGTGCGTATTGATAAGCACTTGCAAAAATCACCAAATTTCAACTGAAAATGAAAATATAAATTTATAACTATTGAAAGTCAAATTACCTTAACCGCTTGATATCAAAATTTCTTGTCAGATTGGTATTATAAACTACAAGATTTGCTAGAAAAACCACTAGCTAGTTTACTGCTATAGTTACTATGAAATCAGAAGCTCATTATTACCAGATAAATAATAAATTTTATCTACTGAACAAAATTTTCGCAAATATAAATGCAAAACCGACAAATTTGTTTTCTTACATAAAGTAAATATATGAAAATTTTACATCCAGCTTCAAAAATCCACAGAAAGGGCAAATGCCCCTCTTCCGCCCTGCAGAAGAGAGACGTATTTTTCAAAATTGGTTTATTTACAATTTTATATACATCACGAAAATTTAAAAAATTTAAGAACATATTTTTAACAGAAGGAAAATAAAAAAAAACAAATTACTGACAAGGCTGATTATACTTTAGTAACCACAAAAAGGAAACTAAAGCATAACAGTTTCGTAAGTATATCACATCCTTCTTCAGGCTGTACTACACAACTCATTCAAGATGGATACAAGGCTGTATTGTTATAATATCCAGGAAGGAAAATATTGTTAAAAAAACGAGCTAACCCTTAACCTCTTCCAAAGGACTACGGGTATACTTCGATTAAAGTTTTTCAACCTTTCAAACTGACAACCATCACAGAAACATAAGAATTTACATATTAAAACCTGTTTGAAAAGGGAAAATAGTGTCAATAAAAGCCTTTATCATACAAAAAAGCTCATTTTGTTACTGTCATTCTGCACTTTTCCACTCTTCAATGCTATGCTCCCAGCGACCACCCTGACTACGGTTTCTCCAGGGGTTTTCCTCAGTCATCCTCAGGGACCAGACAAATGCATCCAACATCATCTCCAGTCTTAGCCTCAGTGAGATATCTAAAGATAAAAAATAAATTAACATTCTACCTGCTATGTAACCTACCATCATAGTTGGTTGTTTACCGAAGTGGGACAACTGTAATGTTCCAAAACTCAGCAAGCAGGTAGAATGACGCGAGCATAAAAGACTGATTGCCCCCTTTCCCGTCCCCAATAAATTTCAACTCAGGTCAGAATTGGTAAAAGTAAGGCTCGCGAGCTCTAGTTCTGAGGGTGTGTTGGATATGTACTCTTGTACTATCTGTAATATAGTTTCCGACTGCGAGAAAGTGATTTGGATAGGTCAGGACTCACGCAGTGGGTTAACCTAGCTGCTCAACATTTTATGTGTAGAAGTTGCCGGACCTGTATGCGACTTAGAAAAGAATCCTTCATCACCATTAGGTGCCACATTGCCAAATCGCCCACCATTTTGGAAAATGGGTTTATAACTTTATCTAAGCGATATATCGACAAGGGAAAAACGGGTATTCGACTTAAATAGGGGTTCTTCATTAGCGTTAAATGCTATGTTACCTCAGCCAACTTGGAAAATGGGTTATAGCTATTTCTCAGCATTCAAATTACACATTACTACCGGGAACACAGTATTTGATTTAGAAAGGGTTCTTTTTCACCATTAGATGCAATGTTGAAAAATCGTATCCATTTTGGATAATTGGTTTATCGCTATATTTTCGATTCCCAATGACGTATGGCAAATGATCGGGAGGTAACAGTTATAAATTACAAAATAAAACCACAGAAGTATTCTATTTATCTCCGTACACTAGTATGGTGTAACTGTTCCAAATCAGTGTACAGAGGGGTATGCTCGGAAAATAGCTATTGAACATTGAATATTTTGAAACAATATTGATACATTGCATTTTACAGAGAAGACATTCACTCAATAATTTTCTTCCTGCTTCTCCCAAGAATAACATGGTAGCGTACCATTCACATAGATTTATTGAACACTTAATCTTCTAATCTTGATAAAAGTATAAAATTTTAGAACAAAACTTCCTGTAAAAGGAAAACAGTGAGGAAAATGATGACCTTCCAGCACTTCGAAAGGAAGATATCGGGTAGGTATTCTTGAAATAAAATTATTCATCACTTGCTATTTCCTGGTATTATATGGACGTGGTCCTATAGGTCACACCCTCAACTCACGTTCTAATTTCAATTTTACCCTCACTCTCACACATCCTCACCGTCACGTTGGACAACATTGCCCACACCGTCACTCACACTTACCCACGCGTAGTAACTTTGCCCTCATCCTTTTCACTCACCCCTTACTGAGTTATATCTTTACCGAATATCTATCCACCACTTCCAGAATTCAATAAGTGTTCTACACGACTTGAATTTCTACGTTAGGCTATTATTATTATTATATGTTTATGTTGAAACTATTTACCTACCTATACCAATTCAAAGGAAATAAGGTGGGTATCCCTAATATGGCCATGCTAAGGTTTGAGAATTTTTCTAGCCGCCATTTTGAAAGAAATCAAAACCATTTTTTCGTCGTTTTCATGGGTTAATGGACTTTCATAGAAAAAATTTCATGTCCCATGAAAATAGTTTTACTGGTCCAAAAAATACGAAATTCCAAAAATCTACCTATTGGCCATATCAGGAGCATGTATATATGATATGACCACGTATAGGAAACGATGTTGCAAGCAGAGCAGATCCAATCTTTAATATACTGAATTTCAATATCGGAAAAAAAAATTCTTTCTACGTCAATTTAGAAATTTGGGCATCTTCTTCCTTAACATGACAATGGTATTTCTGGTTGTGTTACGTTTAGGAGAAATTAAAAGGAAGGACAAGGACATTAAAAGGACAAAAACAGAAGAAGAATATGACTCCAGTGCTCTGTTGCCTGCAGATAACTGGTAATAATTGATAACATGTTTTTGTTTTGTTTTTTCATAAATTTTCTTTAAATTCCTCGTAGAATGCCTGAAATATTAAGTAACCAATACCCCTACTTTTTTATATTATGCTCCCAGAACACTCCTTAGCTGGAGATAATGAATGCAGGTTGCTGATAAAACATTTTCCTACACGGAAAGAAATTAGTTTTAACTAAGTCAAGATTTTGCTACGTTGATGACCAAAAGGGTTGCCCATAACCTATTGGTTGTTTACCACAACCCTTTCGAGACATGAAAGTACCTAATTCTGTAGGTAAATTGTAACCAATTGAAAAGGTTTAACATAAATCAGGGTAAAAACAACCAATTCGTGGGTAGTCAGTTACCTACACGATTGGTACAAGAAGGAATAAACCAACAACACGGTTAATTTAAACAACATGATTAACCCACTGCTCGGTTATGCTAACCGTTTAATGTGCAGGTAAATTTAACCTTCTGAGAATTAGTTATTTTTTAACCTTGATGAGGGTTAGCTGAACCGAGTCTCATCTATACGAGATGGCAGTCATTGAACTCTGAAGGGCTTCCACTTGGAAGTTTTGTACCAACGCCAAAACGTTACGGTAAAGCTTAGGAGGTAATCTAGCAACCCTAAATCTAGGAATGTAGTGTTCCATAAATTATTATTAATATTCTATTGATGATAAAGTGTAATATGCAACATTGAGATTCATATAACGAATATCACAGTAGCGCAACTTGTGAAATACACGCATTATCGGTCGTAAGCTTCAAGTGTTCGGTGGGTTAGTCATTAGCGCTTCGGACTACAACGCGTGAGATCCCCGGTTCGATTCCAGCCAGGCGCGCATTTTTTTTTTTCAAAGATAACTATAATAAGCTACATATAGTGTAAATCATAATAATAACTTGCTTCCAGACAATTTTACCACAGTTTTTTTTACAAATTTTCGTTGGGATGGGTTAAAAATAACTAAATACAGTTGTTTATCATAACCCTTTAAAATAACCTACGTGGAGGGTTAAATCAACAAACTGGATCTAACCTTTTTAGCTGGGTTGCGGTAACCTTGCACTTATTAGGCTCTATATTTACCAACTCACTCTGTTACATTAACCCATTTTTGGGTTGCTAGTAACCTTTTATTTATTTCCGTGTATTTGATAATTCGTGTAAATTCTACGACGAATAATCACCTAATTTCATAACGTAAGTCCACCGTACCCTCTCGAACGCAGTTGGAGAATGCTCAATTTTAGTGCTTCAGTTTGTTTTCCTGCAAACAGTAATTGATTAGAATATCACAATTTCATAATGCAGTGAATAAATATCAAACAAACAGTTGTGAAAGCTCCTCTTGGGTCTTCATTTGAGCATAGTTGGAGGACGGTTGTTATTCCCAGATCAATTCCTTTTGTGTACAATTTCACGTTCCTACAATACCCAATAACTGTATTTCCTGGGAATGTCCCTGTCCTCCTTAAGAAGAGTTGCAGAACGTTGAATTTTTAAAACATTATTTACTTTCGTGGGGAACATAAATTTCGTAAAATTTAATGTTCTTAGATGTGTGGATTATAATATAACCCATAAATCACTCTCTCAAATTTCTCGTCCCCCTTCCCTTCAGAGGCGGAGAAGGAGGATGCTGGTTGTTCGTTTATTACTGTCTCTTTTAATAAATGTGATTTCACGTTTCTATGATTCTCAACAACTCTATTTCATTGTATATACCACGTACCTTCCTTGGGCGGTGCTGGAGAATGTTGACTTTTGACACTTATTTTCTTTTATAAAGACTTTTGTGCATATTGAAAAGTTTATTCCCTTATTTCCGAAAATGTGCACCCGGGACTCGCCATATGGGAGTCTGAACGTAAAATTTCAATGAACACGATTTTCACTTTTACTTAAGAGGTTATCTGTGAAATTTCACGTTCGTAACATGCCTAGTGACCTGATTTAGTGAATTGAGTATCTAACATCGTCCCCTTTCCTTGAAATTTGAAACGTTTCAATTTGCACGCAATTTTCGTTTTTGAGTAAAATAATTACGTAATACTTCACGTACCAACGATGCCTAGAAATATTAAACACCAAATTATCTTACTTTTACGAGTATACATTTGTATGTAAGCTTAACGAAATGTCTTGTGAATGAATTGCCTTTGGACAAAATGCAAAATGGACGAAATACCTTGTGGACACAGCGTCTAATGCACCAAATGTCGAGTGCACTAAGTGTCATCTGGATGAATTGCTTAGTGAACGATAAGTCCAGCAGACGAGTTGTCAAAAGGATCAAATGTATTGTGGATGAAAAGTCCTTGGATGAAAGGTCCATTGGATCAAATGGCTATGGACAACATTTACGTTGTCTGGACAAAATATTTTTGAAGGAAAAGTTACCCAACCGTTATTTTTATATAGTGTCAATATTAACTCAAACATGGAATCACTCTCTATTTAGCTATTCTATATAAGCTTAGAAGTGTTATAGTACTGTTCAGTATAGAAAAGATTACCCAAAGAAACATCCAAATTTTCTAACATGTTTGATGGATGATAATAGATCTTCTTTTTTAAGATAATCCAGTACTGTAATCGCAAACAGCCTGTATGGTTTCACCTGTGATGGGTGTAATCCTAGAGCTTGAGATGAGTGATGTACAGAAATGTTTCATACTTCAGAAGAATCAGTAATTTCATGTTGCTTCGTTATCTTTAATGTTCTTTCCAATCTGGCCTAATGCGTGCGTCCTGAATGTTTATTTTATACAAAATGCCTATTCATATCAAATTTTATGAATAAGAAATATGGAAAATATATGTTGGAAGTTTCTGCAGAATTGTTTAGACCCGATTTTAAGTTCCAAAGCACTGACACGCATTATTATTCACTTAAACATTATAAATTTAAAAAGCTACCCTGATGTTCTAGACTCGATGCTCTTCTCTAAAGCTTTCCGATATCCTTCGCTCTCTTTCTCTCCCATTGACGATTTGGCACTATTGTGAGTGAATCGTATTTTCTTCTCGTCTTTTCTTTCATATCCACTTGACTGCTTTTCTATATCAGGGGCAGTGGAAGGGGGAGGCAGCGGGAGAAGACGAAGTTTCGATTCTCATACCGCACGAAAGCCATTCTTTCCTTTCTCCTAGCTATTATAGACCCAAAGGAAAGAGCTCGGGGCATCAGTTTGATTGAATCTGAATGTCTTCAGAGGATTGCTTAGATGCTTTGAGAGACGATCTACTCTAAGGCCTAGGATGAACCCCACAGAAAATTAGCACCTGACCTTTCCCGAAAACCGCTAATGTCTTTTATTCTTTTTTCCTTCACACTATAGCTGATATCAAGAGGGAACAACGATACGAAGGAATATAAAAGATAGGATATTTTTACATATTTTGGCTATCGGCCTCTATCTGTTCTTAATGTTTTGACATTTGCATTCACTGTAGATAAAAATATTTTAATGTGTTATGACTCTGTTTGGAAATTCATATTCCGTTGTATTTCCAACTCTGCTCTAATATTTTTGCCTGTAGACTATATCATAAAATATTGATTGAATATCTTTGCAATTCCTTGCACAATATTGCCCTGCACAACCAACTCTGTAAATCCAAAGTCACAATATTGAATTAAATACAGTTGTGAGTGGTTACAATACATACTGCGTAAATTATTTAAACATTCTTAAGTATGAGAAACAATCACATGAAAACAATAAAAGTTTTATAAAGTTTTTTTAGGTACTGTGTAGTTGTTACTTGAGGAGTCTCCTGGTGCATATTTTAGCTATAGAACGATGGAGTTATTTCATTACATATCATTCTGTTTTACATTTATAAGTGATTGAAGATGGCCACCCAATTGAACCCTTGCACCGTACCGGAATAGAGGGCTTTTGTCATTTCTTTGTACTGCGAATGCATCAAATCAATAGAGCCCATACAATAATGCAAGAATAATATGTGTATAAATTATTATATGTAAGAAAGGCAACATCTAGCATCACACAATCATTACATACGGGACAGTTTTATCGGTTTGTGACAGAACTCAAGGGTTCGTGAGAATCGTTGCGTCATTATTGCCGAATCAGCATAGAGCTGAACGGATCTGCCCAACACATCATAAGTGATGAACTAAGTTAGAGCAAAGTTTCTGCTAAGTGGGTTCTCCGTCAGTTAACCGATGAGATGAAGCAAAGAATTGAGGTATGGCACGAGTCAATGACTCGGTATGAGGCAAAAGGTTTTATGTAGCTTTGCTTGGGACATACAGGCACGACCATACTATACTTACATTCTTCTATAGATATCTTAAGATTTTTCTGTCTTTACCACAAGCCTTTCGAAGTATTCCTGTTGGTTATAAAACCCAGCTAACTTCAAACGATTACAGGCTGTCTAACAGCAAGGCGTAACTGACATTGCGCTCTGTTTCTGTACGATTGAATGAATTGATTTATGGCCTTCAAGGATCTCAGGCTCAGGCCGAGACTGACGGCCTCTCGGCATCTGCGGTTCATGTCGAAATAAAGTAGAAAAAAGGATACGAAAGGAGTCGACCAGAGCCTAAGTTGAAGGTAACATTCCAGGATATGCCTGGTGTCAGTGGGGGGGGGGGGAACCTCTGGAGAAACATCTTATATCGAACCCAGGACCTCCCGAATGTGAAGGCAATGAATGCTTTATGTCCGCGTCCGCTCGGACTGTTTCTGTATAAGAAAATAGAAGTTCTGTTTCGTCTTGAAGAACTTTCAATTGGATACACTCCGTGCTATCAAATGCTTTATGGAGAAATTAAAAAAAAAAAAAAACTAACTCTCTATTACCATATGAGACAGAACATTACCTTCCTGTATCTTCTATTCCCTTTTATTCACAAATGGTTTGTATATTCCTATCGATCATTCTAACTGTGCAACTTCTCTCTCTCTCTCTCTCTCTCTCTCTCTCTCTCTCTCTCTCTCTCTCTCTTGCCTCTATCGGCATATCACTCTCCCACCCTGCGTATTATAGGGAAATAAGGCAATTAATAAGCAAATGAACTAAATCGCACTGTAAATATGTTAATTAGATTACTACGTGTACATTGCAACTGCAGTATTTGCCATTTTCATCTTGAGTACAGAAATTCATAGTATTCATCAGAGATATAAACATGAATAAATACAACATGAAGGTACATAAACACGAAACAGGTGACGAAAGAAATCCGACGTAGTGGCAAGAACTTCGGTTTTTGTTTGCTACAACATTCATGTTATACAGATATATATATAAGAGAAAGAGGTCCACACGAGAGCACTTAGCGAGAAAAAATGGCAACTTCTGTTAATAAAAATCAAAGATCATTTTTCAACAAAGACTCAAATGTCTCAAACACATCCTTACGCTGAAAGAGATACATGTGTGTATAAAAGTGGTTTAACGAATTGCATGTCTGTCCCTCCTACGCTTAAACATAGAAATAGTCCGAAGGATCACCACATTCTGAAATTTAACTAAAGAAAAGGTTTTATAGACAGTGAATACAATGTGTACTTTTTTAAAGAAAACTTTTATGTGGGCTGTTTTGGCAGCTATAGACTAAGTCTGTCACAGGTAGTCTTACCCTACATATTATGAAATTAATTATTTCAGAAGCACGTTGAATGGACAGAAACTAAAAAAATATCGTTTTGTATATGAAAGCAGACATAATATGCTAATTGTATATGCCTAACTGGAATTCAAGGAGGCTCAAGGGCTTAGTTTCAGGAGGATTTTTCAGAACCTCCAACAGTCAGGCTTTCCTAAAGAAAAGAATGATTGTGTTTTTTCAGTTTGTGTAAGAATTCGAATTTATGTAATAAACATTATTTTGTGATGCATTTAAATTATATTGAATAATTCCTTGAAATATAATGCATAATTTGTGATAAGTAAGATCTGAAAGTAATGAGAGAATTAATATTGAGTGGTAACTTTCGTGTAAGCAAAGAGAAGTCCATTAGATACATAGAGCCGTGACATAGATCTTAGCTGTGCTATTTCCGACAGTCAGGAAAAGTATGTTTAATCATTCATTTTCACTCTCGTGTACATGGAGATAATTTAATTAAATAATCGCGTGGGTGAAAATCCTTGATCGTAGAATCTACCAGCTGACTCCTTGGACTTATAGAAACTGTGTAGCAAAATTGTGCTCTGCACTGTGCACGTGCTTAAGAAATATACAGTGTGTCTCTGAATTACTGGGGTAAACTTCGAGAAGTGATTTTTCACATCAAAACAACAAAAAGTTCCCTTGAAGAAACTACTAAATATTCCTAGTTTCGGAGCTACAGCAGCTCAGTAAGGGCGGTTTTGTTAGAAATGACGTCATATCTCGACAAATACGTAAGCAGTGTCAGCGTAGGAAATCACAATCGAAGTAATACTCAACACAGTTATTTATATTTATCATTGATGAATACAACTTAGAGGGGAAATTCTATGTTTGCCCTATTAAACCATTTTATTCGTTGACAATAATTTTTTTACGTTGCGAAACCTCTATCCGACACTACCTCAATCATATACATTGCTTAAATAGATATATAGGGTACTAATTCAGTTGTGATTTGCTAAGCCGACAGAGCATAGATCATTACGTGTCGAGATATGACGTCATCTGTGACGATCCTACCGTAACTTTGAGCACCTGTAACTCCGAAACTACGCATAATTTTGAATTTCTTTTAAGGAAATAATTTTCTTGTTTTGATGTAGGGCTAAACAACCATCCTAAGAAGCTTGCCTCATTATTTCAGTGACGCACTGTATATTCTAGATATGTAAAAAGCAACACACGTTTTGAATTGACAATACTTTTTGAAGTTGTGAAGTTAGGGCGATGATAAGTCATTACTTTATTTTTCCTTGCAAAGAGTTTATTTTCCTATGCAGTTTGTTTAACCTGAAGGGAAGTAGACTTGAGATGTTCATATATGAAGAGAAAACACTTGTCTTATTACCACGTCAACTTCCCACTTCAGACTCCAGAAAGTGTTGTTAAATAAAAAAATAATATCTAGAACATTTAAAAAATACAGTAATTATTTTATAATTTTAATTGCAGAGTCTGAAAAATATTTTTTCCTTCGAAAAGATAACTTTATTTTTCACGTTTTTGTGCCATATTTTCAACACCTTTTATTTTTTCTGTAAAGTACATTTTGTTTTAATTCTGTTAAAAACAGCAATTGTTTGTTAAAGTCACCCTTGAAGGTAAACAAGTTGCCATTAATATTGGTCCACTGGATTTGTTTATCTTTCAAGGAGTTTAATCAACAATTTTATTTAAAAGAAAGTGTTTCTTCATTGTTTTTGTTCGTTTTTGTATGTATTTTAATTACACTCTAACTAGACGACCACAACGGAAAATAGTTTTATAAAACTCGAAAAGTTTCATCAAAATCGGTGCATTCATTCAAGGGTTGGGCTGTATTTTCATGTAGGTGCAACCTGCATGCTTCTCCTGCGATTTGGCTGCGTATGCAATAGAAATACTTGAACATGTATTCCTATGATTACTAAGCCAAATTGGAAGCAACGCACATCGCGCGTGCCTGAAAAGGCGACCTTACGCCAACACAAACATAAAAATATATATATGGCTACAGATCAAATTAAGAACTTGTTTCTTCTTTTCAATTCAATTAACAGAATTTCAAAATTCTTTTCTATGTATTGGAAACTTTCTTTTTGCTGTGTTTGTGCGCGAAAATCTTGCATTATGTAGAAGGCATGATGTTCACAGGAATGATGACAACACTAACATTATCGAAAGTATGAGAGACAGAGACAAAGAATGTGTGACTAAATATAATGCTGTTGACGTAAATGCTGCATAATTAACTACTAATAAACTACAGACATAAATATTATTTACTTAAAATTTATAATGCATATTGTTTAGCATGCCATGCACGGATTGAACGTAGTCTTGTTATTTCAGTGAGGAAGAGATAAAATTTCACGCTGTCACTGAGAAACTTTTCTCATTTTCTCTTTTATTTGACGAAATTTAGCATTCAGAGGCTATTTCCTGGTTCGCCTCCTTTCATCCAGCCCGCAATGATGTGCACCATTAATCTCGCCACTCATTATCTTGCCTCTTTCGTCATTCCGTCCGTAATGTTAGAAGGAGATGGCAGCACTTTACAATTCTGCAGCACGATGATGAGGTCCTCTTGCGGATGTTAAATGCGGATTATATTTTACGCCTATCCTTGAGCCACGTTGTCATTTTGAAGGACGAGACGCTAAGAAAGTCTTTCTCCCTCCTCCTTTTCTTTAGCACTTAAACGAATTGCTCGAATTAGGAAGCAAATATGCAAATCAGGCCGCGCTTTCTCAAGAGCTTCAAGGAATATTGTGTGCCAGCCTTTTCCTTTCGCGGTGATGTGCCATAAAGTTGACCCCGTAATTAAACGACCGCTCATGTATTACCAATTAGTTCTAACTCGTAAGTGATCCCTCTTTTTCCAAAACTTGAAGTGCCTATGCAAAAATGTTTCAAGAAAATTTTATTGTTTCAATTTGTACGGTCTGTTATTCTTCACATTATCAGCATTATGATCGTCACATTGTGCCTTTTTCTTTGAGCTTTATTTTGTGGGACATTGCCTGTTCAACGCCAAAACGAGGATTTCTCTATTCTGATGTGAAAAATTATTTCTTGTTCAGTAGATGTTCAAAGCCTTGTTATTAAGGAAAGTCAAGTGAGATGTTAACTTCAACATTCAACACGCGATGGGTCGAAGTCTGGTTTAGAAACCAAGGTAAATGCTTTATCACATAGTTAGTGGTAAGAGAAGTTTTTAACGCTTCTTAAGGATAATCTAAAGCAACGATCTTCAACAAAAGATGGCAGCACTATTTCCGTATATGTCTAATGTATTCTTATCGTTGCACGAAATTTCCTTTCTGCTCCTATAAATTCAAGCCTAGAGAGTTCAAGTTTCTGAGAAAAAGGTTCATAACCAGTTCAAAAGCATGATCAATGCCGTTTTTTTTTATTTTCGTTTTCCTTTATTGTTGAAATCGCTTCATTGTTGTTGTGAATTTCCAAACCTATAGCAATGAAGGTCTTCCAACAATGAACAAAAAGAAAATAAAAAATCGGCATCGATCCTGCTCTTGAATTGGTTATGAACTTTCTTCCCTGAAAGTTTGAACTCTCTAGGCTTGAAGTTGTATGAGCAGCAAGTAAATTTCGTGTAACAGTGAGAATACATTAGACATATACGGAGGTAGTGATGCCATCTTTTGTTGGAGATCGTTGCTTTAGATTATCCTTAACATTCATTGATTAGAAAGCTAGTTAAAAGATAAAAGCGGAACGTGAGGATTAAACCCCTATAAAAAGCACGGGTGTGAAGGGATATACAGTCCCATTTTTGTTCTTTGGTAACATCGCCTAACGTCAACAGTAAGGTAACTGTGGAGTATATGGTAAAATGTGTTATTAATAATAAAATCCAAAAAGAAGAAGATGACGAAAACAGAGCTTCTTCATGATTTTCCCTGATTAAAATCAGCTTTTGATACGAAGTCCGTTTGGTATAAACAACTTCAGCTATTATGAATAACACCAGGATTTTTAGGATTTTATAAACATCGTTTCAGCTTTTATAAAGAGTTGGTTTAGTCCATTTTACGATTTTATTTTTTCTACCGTACATGTATTAAACTGACAAATAATTGAATTAAAATGAAATACGTAAAAGGTAATTTTAACTGCAAACACATTTGCCTTGATATGTTAAAGATTTATTAAACGTGCACGTACAGTCGCGAACTAAAGTAAATGGAGGTTCGAATTATAAGAAATAGTAGCATTTTCCTCCAAGAGAATTGTTGAAATGTACGCCCCATAGTTAGACAACCAACATAACAGTACAAATATGCGCGAAAACATGAAATGCCAGGATATTCCTCCATTTGGAGCAAAAAAGAATTGACTTGTTCAGCATCATGTAGAGAACCACGAGAGAGACAGAAATCCCATCCTTGTCTTGTTCAAATACAGAGAGAGAGAGAGAGACAGACAGACAGAGAGAAAGCATGGAATAAGACGGGGAAAGAGCGAAAGAACAGAGGAGAGAAAACAAGGAAAGAGGGAAAGAAAATGGCGCAAGACATGGAAATAAATGACATTTGAACGCTTATAAACACACAATCTGCGTCTCTCCCCCTCTATCCTCTCTAGCTCTCTCTTGTGGTTTTCTCCCTGTGCGGGATAAATCTCTGTCAGTACCTATCACGAACAGAATTTACTGCGCTTAATTCCTAGAAGAAAATATTTGGAATGTCGCTCGTGGAATCGATCCGGAGACCTTACGAATGAGTGTCTCACACGCTGACTATTTTTTTTATTTAAGCTCGCAAACGTGTACAAGAATTTTACTACTAGACAAAGAAAACTAAACACTTGAAGATGAAAGAGCTACTAAACATTAATAAATACAAATATCAAAAGTATGAAATCTATATAATACTGGCATAACAATAATTTAAACAAACAAATGTGATGGATGTGCACTATCTAAAAATACTGATGAAAGAAGAAATACCCATACATACTCTATTATTATACCGCCCATATGAAGTGGGCAAAGTGATTATGACGATATTGTTGATCTATTTGTAAATATCGTAATCTTATTTGAATAATATACATTGAGACCGAAACAGTGTTTCGTTCGATAAGGAGCATGTGCAGCGTCATCACCACAAACCCATTAAGAAATGTATGTTTAGCAGGGAAAAATACCTGGATTCAGGCCTGTAGATAATTTGCTTGCATGGAAATTAGATAATTGTCGTTCGACAGTTACGATCTAAAATTATGACAAAATAGGTCCATATTAGACCACTATTACCACACTGTTTTAACCTGTGTAAAATAGTATCGACTTGGTCACACTTATTACAAAGATTATGGGGAACTATGTTTTTTTAAAAAATAATTTGTTTTGAGTTTCAAATTTCTTATATACTAAACGATATCTAAGATCGTGTAACATAGGGAAATATTTTAAATCATTAATATTTTTCGATATCATCGTCCAATTATGTTGTGAATCTTGAGTTTCCATACCATTTTTCCTCTGATGCACTGAGTCACTTAAATGTTTATAAATCTGTTTAACACTGTTTTGATGTATATTATAATTATTGACAGCACTATATAGAATTTCTTAAAGGGGATCAAACAAATATGGGACATAGTAGCGCCATAAATTAATATTTATTGGTGTAGTGCAATCAAATCTGCTCATGAATTGTCTTAGAACTGTGCTAGAAAAGGAATCTGGTTGCTCTCATGAAATCGTAATAGTACGGTGAACCAAAATGACTTCACATTGCAATTGTAAACTTTTTAATTGAAGACCGCCCAAAAGGATGGTAAATACAAATAATCTCTTTTAATTCGTAATATATGGTTTTTCCATATAAAATACCCTATTACCTTGTTAAATTTAGCCAGAATTTTTTTAGGCATAGGGGAAAATTGTGCTAAGTAACTACACTTACTAAGAATGTAACAATTAATAAATGTAACTCTTGAATGAAGATATTTGAAGTATTCTTGATATTTAATAAGGTCATTTACAATATTGTGATATAATATTTGATAGTTCTGTGATATTGTATCTTTTCAACTCAATACCACTTAATCCCGAGAATCTTAATGTTATCCACTAATGTTACTGTAATCTGATAATCAATTACGCTTTTATTTTGAAATAATAACAATTGAGTTTTATTTGGATTCAGGATACCCGCATGTTTAAAATTGTCAATAAATCAAACACGCCTGCAGTTCAGAAGGAGAAGAAATAACAACCAAATAGTTATCAACACAATTAATTAATTTAAGGTTAGTGTTTCCTATCGGGTATCCCATAACTGTTTGTTCTAAGGCATTGGACATAGCGCTTATATTATTCGCAAACAAATAACTGCTTAATGGACAATCCTGAGAGACACCACGTTCCAATCTTATAGCTGGTATTAATTGGCCATTAACCTGTATATTAATTTTACGATGTGACAGTAAGGCGTGAGTAACCGAAATAAAATTATTAGTAAAAGCCAATCTTTTCATGACAACGCTTAAATATTGATGATTAAGGAAGTCGAAGGCATTTCCAAGATCAACCCCAAGCAGCCCCGCCTTACTCTTAGTATCAAATTCGGCCAAATGCAAAACTTCTCTTATTAGATTAAAATTATATTGTATAATACGGCCTCCTAGCACACCGTCCTAATGAGCATTCAAAATTTTAGGACTTATGGTGGAACATAGTATTGAAAGCAATTTGGTGAAAATCTTATAATCATTATTATATAAAGATAAGTCTATATTTGGTCTGTTGATTATTACTTTTTTTCTGAATCATAATACCTATAGTATCTGCAAAGGAGTCTTCAATGTTATGATTATACCAAATAATTATAAACATTATTTAAAAGTGGAACTATTTTATTAGGAAAATGTTTATAAAAAATAGCTGATAAACCATCCGGGCGTCCACATGGAATTTTGTCGTTGAATGGAAGTTTTAACTTCTTCCTTAGTAATAGGGGTGTTAAGATATTTAATTTGATCACTAATTAATACATTGTGTTGGTGAACTCTTATCCTATTTTCATTAAGCTCGATTTGTTGTTTAGTTAAAAAGCCCACTGTAATAATTACGAATTGCACTACACATTTGAATATTAGAATATTAAATCTAATTACTATTTACAAAAGTGTTAATATTTTTTTGCTGTCCTAACTTGCGTTCAGCTAAAATATGGTATTTGGTAGGCGTTTCATGAACTCCAAGGTTCTTAATTTTACTACGTATAACATAACCTTGTTCTCTTTTAGTGTTGCATATTTACATAAAAAGGCTTGTATTCGTCGGACATGAATGGTGTTATCAGGGTTGGTATATAAGGTTTGTTGATATTCGTTCAATAATTTATAATAAAATTGAACTTGCCTTCGACGATTAACATGTAGCTGTTTAGTGTAAAAATAATGGATTTTTTAAATCGTATCCATTGTTTTAGGGTATAGGATTTCCTATCATTATCTTGTAACGCTTTATTCAACATGTAAATAATATGCTGATTATATTCATTATCCCGTAACACCTGAGTATTCATTTTCCACCGATATGTAGAAGCCATATGTACAAGAATTTTATATTCTAATTTTACATTTACGATAGAGTGGTCTGACACTGCAAGTTTTCTGAGATTAATACTCTTAACATGAGATTGTAAACTATTAGATAAATAACAAACATCCAAGCGAGAACTCCCCTTAGCATGAAAGTATGTATGTTCAAGTAAGTTGCCGCGCAAAAAATCGAGGAATCAACCAATTCAAAAGTACGAATCATTTGTTTAAAATCATTACTAAAGTTGGATGTTCCAGTAGAATCTTGAGCGCGAGAAACGCAATTATTATCAGACCCTAAAATAACATGTTTGTTATGCAGAGATTGTAACAATTGGTACATTTCGTTATTTATAAATTGTTTTCGTGTTTGAATATAATGTGTGCCGGATGGCAAATACGAACATACTATATATATATATGTTATTGACTTTTACATAACTAATTCTAGCTGAGGTATGATGAAAGAATCCACTGTCAGATCGTTACGTACTGCTATACCAATAGTTTTTTGTTCTTGAGTCATATTGTTGCGAAAAAGGTATAATTGTGTAAGTTTAACAGTTCTTGATGGAGCTCTTGTAAACATATATAAGATGCACCGATTCTTGTCGCAAGTATTCTTGTAAAAAAAGGATTTACGGGGGTAAACATTCCCCCTGTATTAAATGTACACACTGAGAGTGTCATGAGCATACACGACATAATACATAATAATCGTACCATTGTTTATGTTTCGCACTGTCACTATGAAAAGACAATAAAGAAAAAAGGACGTACCTGTTCGGTTGGTGTGAACCAACCTGTATAATATCTTAATTCAGCGTCACTGTCGGATGGTAATACTGTGAATCTTATGTTTCGCTGTCCAATATCAGGCTGACCGACCTTTGCTGATTTTGACCGACTTTGGGGATAAAAAAGAATCTTTAGTTTTTCTCTTAGTTGACAATCCAGGAACACTATTCTTTTCAAAAGATCTACACTCCGATTCACTTTCTGGAAGACTTACCCCAACACTATTATCGATGGTCTCTATATCACCACTCTTCTGAAAAAAGGAGCCAATGTCCTCACGTATACCCTTACTCGTGTTATCTACTATTCTAGGCAGCGAAGAAGATTCACTTTCCGTCACTGGCAACGTTATATCGCCGCTCTGGCTGTGTTCATCAGATGCTAACAGCCCTCTATCGGGAGCTTCTTGTAAAGGTGAAATGGGGGCAAAATGCAGCCAACTTGGTTACTACTACAATCTATCAGTTGTAGTAGATTTAGATGAGTCGCCAATTAAGGAATAGTCTTCCGACGATAATTCAACCCTACGCGTATTATCTGTGGAACACTGATAAGGTTTCTTTGGGACTGAAGTGGTCGGGTTCTCTCTTTTACCATTCCGGCATTCAGCTGCTAAGTGGTTATCATCGCCACAAATATTGAACAACTTGGGACGATCAGATGTCAAAATTTGTATAAGGTGTCCACATATATCAACATAGCTAGGCAATGAATTATATAATTTAGTAAACACAATCAACTGTCGTGCTGAATAGATCGGATACTTATGATTACTGGGAAAAGACAGGGAAACTATACGTTGAATGAGACCGTAGTTCTGAAAAAAAAATGTTGAACTTGTTGAAAAGTAATTTCTGACAGAATAATAGAGGCCAGGGCCGTCACCTTACTCCCACATTCTACATCCACATTAAGAACATACTCTATACCATTTTCTATATATGTAAATTTGTCTTTATGCTGTAGCAGTGTTTGTTCAAGAAGAGTTTTGCTCATTAACTTGACAAAAATGTTCTTTTGTAACTTGAATATTCAATCGAAACCACTTGTTCCGAAAAAAAAAATATATTGTTGAAAAATACTTTCGTGTATAGCTATAGTATTCAGCCGAAAACCTAAAGAATGTGTATCAATAACTAAAGTATTTTCACGTTTGATTTATTGGATTTCACTATCAAAACTGTATCAAACTTGGTTAACACGAAAGAAAATGTAGAGTTGACGAAACTCTACGCTATCACTGAGGGACAACCTTCTCGTCTGAACGCACGCACTGTGAACAGTTAGCCACACAGACCATAACAAATATGTTGTAAAATCAGCCATTGAACTCGCTACCCTCAGTGGGTTATTTATATATATCCTAGATTTCAGAACTATCTTTCCAGAAAGTAAATCCCCATTCCTGGCAACACGCTTATTCGCCAATCCAAAAATAAATAGAAATGTATTAGAAATTCTGCGTTCAAAGTGTTTTGGCAGAAGTGGGTGATGTAGACGGTTTTGGCTAAATACAGCGCCGAGAGCAACACTTGTCAGCTGCCTAGCGTGGCATATTGGTAGAACGCTGGCTCAAGAAATAAAAAACCCGGGTTCGATCCCCGGCGAGCGGGTGATATTTTTCTTAAAAATATATTTTGAAAAGTTTTAATTTATTATTAATAATTCCTTATTTGCATTTTCAAGATTGCCTTGAAAAGTACACATTTTGTAAAAGAAAAAGGTAAGATTTTTTCTTCTTCTTGTCTTAAAAAATATTTTGCTAAGTTCATATTTATTATTAATAATTGCTTTCTTCCATTTGTCGTAGATTATAGAAAATTAGTGACCATGGGTTAGGGTAGGTTAGGTAAGGTCAGGTTCGGTTATGCATCTTTACATTTTCGTTTCTTTCTTTCAAAATACATTTCTATGTGTTTGTGCGAACCTGACTTTACCTAACCTTCGCTAACCCATTGTAACTAAAAATGTAACTCGGAGGAGGGGGCGGAGCGCAGATCTCAGTGAGCGGTGGGCATACGCAAAAGTGCTACATTGCGTATACCCACCGCTAACCGGGGGCGGCGCTTCCCTGAGGCTCACGCCACCCAGCTCCTTTCGGACGCACCGTGTTCCCTTGCACACTACGCAGGCCAGACCTATTTATGTATATAAATCCTAGCTTTTAGTAGCCTTTATTTGTATGCCAAAGCAATTAGGGATAATAAATGAGAACATATAAAAATAAAGTTTGAAAGAAAAAGAAAAAACTGTTGCTCATGTCGAGATTCGAACCTGTGTTTGTGATGTAGTAAGCCAACGTCTTACCACTGCACCCAGTTAATAAGTAGCAAATACTAGTTTGGTCGTTGTATTTACAGTGCATGGGGTCGGAGTCTATTACTATGACGTCGCAGGCACGATGACTTCCAAAATTATTACTATTTTCATCCTCAACTTTTGAGTGCGGGGCGTAAACATTTGTATAATGCCTTGTTGGTTAGCGGGCCATCGATTCCGCACGAAATTGCGCTTGTGCCTGATTATCATGTTGGAAGTGTTCCTAGTTGTACGCCTTGGGCATGAATATTTGTGTGTGATATTAACTGAATTCCAAGGATATCAATCGATACAGGTTCAAAAGGTATATCAAATGGAACAAGTAAAGCCCGCTTAGGGTAAACAATGTTTCAAAAAACTTCTAAAGCGTTGGTTAGAAATTAGAAAGTCCTGGGATCGATTCCAGCGGTCGACTCTTCTAACTGAGGTTTTCCAGGATTTTTCCTCACCCATACCAGACAAACGCTGTGACGGTACCTATAAATAGGCCCTGGCTGTCTATATTCCAACATACTCTCCCAACCCTGTCCCGGCTTGGTCCTCATATGCATAAATAGACCTTAAAATAATTAGAAACAAATCCTTCAAGGATCCTTTTACCCCACCCTATCGCGGGCGAGTTTTGTTTATTTGTGTTATGCGTAAACAACAAAAATCAATTCACACATTCACACAAATCATACACTGTAGATGTGAATATACAAATATACTATACTGGGTGTCAAGAATATTAAGATACCCCCGCTCATTCTTCCTTGTCAATTCTCGATGGTAGAGCGTTGGCGTAACATTCGGGAGGTCGTGGGTTCGATCCCAGCGGCGGACCATCCTGACTGAGGGTTTTCCTTAGTCACACCAGACAAATGTCAGGAATGCACCTTCAACATAGGCACTGGCCGACATTTTCCCAAATCTCTTTTCCTTCCCTATCCCGGCTTGATCCTTAGATGCATAAAGACCATTTATAAAATTAAAATTCATTGTCAATTGAAAGTAAGTAATATTAATTACAGGACATATAGATTAAATCCAATTTGAATATATGATGGTAGAAGAAACTCACAAATAGAAGTAGAAATGTTATTTGAAACATTTATTATTTTAAAACTTTTTTAATTGAAACATAATTTAAAATAAAATTTAAGAAAGTAGACAATTGTGTTTGCCAGGTTTCAACTCATTAACACACTTTAAAAAAAAAAAAAGATACATTAAACCGAACCTGACCTTACCTAACCTACCCTAACACATGGTCACTAATTTTTATAATCTACAACAAATGGAAGGAAGCAATTATTAATAATAAATATGAACTTAGCAAAATATTTTTTTTTTAAAGAAAAGATCTTACCTTTTTCTTTTACAAAAAGTGCACTTTTCAAAATAATCTTGAAAATGCAAATTAAAACTTTTCAAAATATATTTTTAAGAAAAATATCACCCGCTCGTCGGGGATCGAACCCGGGTTTCTTGTTTCTTGAGCTAGCGTTCTACCAATATGCCACGCTAGGCAGCTGACAAATGTTGCTCTCGGCGTTGTATTTAGCCAAAACCGTTTACATCACCGACTTCTGCCAAAAGCACTTTGAACGCAGAATTTCTAATACATTTCTATTTATTTTTGGATTGGCGAATAAGCGTGTTGCCAGGAATGGGGATTTACTTTCCTGAAATATAGTTCTGAAATCTAGGATATATATATAAATAACCCACTGAGGGTAGCGAGCTTAATAGCTGATTTTACAACACATTTGTTATGGTCTGTGTAGCTAAATGGTCAGCTTGTGAGACTCTCCTTTGGAAGGTCTTTTGATCGATTTCACGAGCGACGTTCCAAATATTTTCCTGTAGGAATTAAGCGCAGTAAATTCTGTTCGTGATATGTACTGACAGAGATTTATCCCGCACAGGGTGAAAACCACAAGACAGAGCTAGAGAGGGGACAGGGGGAGAGAGACGCAGACTGTTTGTTTATAAGCGTTCAAATGTCATTTATTTCCATGTCTTGCGCCATTTTTCTTTCCCTCTTTCCTTGTTTTCCCTTCTCTGTTCTTTCGCTCTTTCGCCGTCTTCTTCCATGATTTCTCTCTCTCTCTGTGTGTGTGTGTGTGTGTGTTTGAATAAGACAAGGATGGGATTTCAGTCTAACGTTCTCGTGGTCCTCTACATGATGCTGAACAAATTAATTCTTTCTTGCTCCAAATGAAGGAATATCCTGGCATTTCATATTTTTGCGCATATTTGTACTGTCATGTTTTTTGTCTAACTGTGAGGCGTAGATTTCAACAATTCTCTTGGAGGAAAATCCTACAATTTTTTTATAATTCCAACCTCCATTTACTTTAGTTCGTGACTGTACAAATATGCTGTCATAGCAAGCTGCTCGGTTTACTGGATATTACACGAAACAGCTTGCTGCGCAGCATGCTGATGGCTCATCTTTTACCCTCTGTCCTTTCCTATGTAGACAGCTTGAACGCACAGGCGTCGACAGAATTTTTCCAGGGGGTGTCAAGTGGTAGTAGACCGTTTCTCTCCATACTTTTAGCACAGACCATAAGGATTAAAATATTGCTTACGTTCTAGGTAAAAGTCAAGTGTGTTATCACTATTATTATTATTATTATTCAAAAATCGAGAAAGATAAAATATAGATACCGGGTAAGGCATTGATGAGTGACAGCTGAAAATATTTTTTGTTAAAAAAGGCAAACAAAGAAAGAGTGAGCAGGTAACCTGACACTTGATGTAACTTAGGCGGGGAACCTGACACCTGATGTAACGTGGGGGGGGGGACGCGGTCAGTTAAAACAGAACGAATTAATGTTTGAATATATATTTTAATTGTTTTGTTTAGAGTCCTGGAAAGACAGGCCCGCACCAGCTCGGCATGGCCCGTCCAGACCACTAACCAGTTTTTTTTTCTGCTTACTTTTAGGCTAATTACCTAACAGAAAACATCGACTGTGTATCGTCATAGCAAATATGTTTCCTTTATTTTAATAGTAGCAAGTTTATTTTAATAGACTGAACGGTCTGCACTGACCGGCCAATGGTGTAGGCCTGGGTTTGCAGGACTCTAGTTTTGTTCGTATTAATAAATATTCGAAAGATTTTATTATAATCGCTAACTTATTTTGATATGCAATATGTATTTCCTATTTCGTCTTTTGGAATAGCAGATGCACTATTATTATCTTTGTTGTAGTAATAAAACGAACAGTTTTGCAAGAGATATTTGTTGAATAACGATAATACTAATGTTCCTGTATAAATCACCTTGTCTTTCAGTCTCTGAGAAAAGGGGTAGGTTTACACCCCAACAAATTCAATTGCAATTTCTCTGTCCGTATTTAAAGGTTGTAAAAACATGATGAAACGCCATATAATTCTAGATTTAGTTACATCCTCCATCCTTCAAGGAATTGGGATCTCTTATTTTTATTCGTTCGTATAGAGAGGTACCTATCCTGCCTATACATTACTAATCCGTGATACTAAAACAATGGATTTTAAAGCAGTAATATTTTTAGTGATGTGGGGGATTCTGCCAGACCGTGCCCAATGAGAAGTAACACACCCTCCTAAGTTAAACATCTTTATGTTTACATTAGTGATGTACAGGCCGGGAAAAAATTGAAACTTTCTAAAAAACGGAGAAAAAATTGGTTTTATTCCGCGAGGCAAAAAAAAATGGTTTTATTGACGAAATCTTTTTTTTTAATATGAATATTCAATGCTTAGCACATCTTATGCATTTGTTGTTTATAGGTTTAGTACAATTAAAGGTGTTGATAGGTTAAAAAATGTACAAAATACTTTCTATTTGCATTGGAATTGCAATATATCTCATTAACGCCCTTGTACACAAGAGAGAAGTTCCATCCACTTAAGGTTCTTAGGCATCTTTGGCTCAGACCCTGGAAAGTTAAATAATGCTTCAAAACTTTGTTAAAAGCAGTTCCAATAAGGATTTTTTTTAAATGTGTATATTTGATAAGAATTAACATTTTAAATATTTTATTGATTATCAAAATTTCGTCAGGGTCCCCGTAAAAGGAAAAAAAAAGTTAAAAATTGTTTCTTCCTGTTTTTTTCTCAGCGTTCAATTTTTTAGGAAATTTTACATCAGTAATTTCGATATAAACCTTATCCGAACAAAAACACCAAAGGTGCAAAAAGTGGAGCCAAGTTCTTTAGCCCTAAAAAGGTGTGAA
>JAGDQP010018063.1:25743-37273 GCA_022664845.1 Lepisma saccharinum
GTAAATTATTCCTAAACTACTCTTGTTAATACACCTTTATGCCAAATTTCGTATCCCTAGTTCAAACGTTCTGGAAAATGGATTATGAAGTGAGCCATTTTGGATTCAAAATGATGTCTTTGCAGATATTTTGTAATCTACTAGTGATGATATACCGTCATACTTCGAAATTTCATATTTCAATTTTTAACATCTTTTTTCTTACAGAACCTCAAAATCGCTGATTTCGCAATAAACTCTTGTTCCTGTATAGCATGCTGACGTTTTGTGACACGCGGAACTCGGCTGCATGCACTGCCGTACGTGTTGATACTCCCCTCGATTCGCTCGCGTCGCTGCGCCAAGAATCCCACGGCAGGCCGCGCATCGAACTTGAGGAGTTTGGAGGAACTGCGTCTTTTTATCACAACCAGAATCTGCAGTGCACTGCGCCACATGATGCAGATATTCCCTCATGCTCCAGAGCGCTGCGTCCGAATGGGGAAACTTGCACATTCTGCCTGTATAACATGCTCCTGGCAGTGCTAACGTTTGTGACGAGTAAAATTTGATGGGACACGCAGGAGTATTGGAAGTTGGCGCGAGGAACTAGGCTCATCCATATTCCATTTCACCACTTTTTAAGGTTGAAGGAGTTGACTGGACAGTTTGCACCCCCGGTGCTTTTGCTCGTATTTCGCAGCTTTTTACACTTGTGTAATGTATATACTCGCTTCGCCTCATTGGGGCGCTGCCCACAGAATTCCAAGATAGCCTCGCTGGGGCGCACCCCTTTATCGCAATCAGGCTCCAGCTGGGAACTGTACCCTAGTAGGGGAGACGAGCCGAATTTATTCTAACCTACTCGTAATGGTACACCTTCATACCAAATTTCGTTTCTCTAGCTTCAGTCGTTATAAAGTGGGGCTTAGGCGGGCATTTTGGATAAAAGATGGACACATTTTTAACGTTTTCTTATATTTTCGTGACATACTTGTGATGATACACTGCCATACCAAATTTCATTTCTCTATCTCGAACGATGTGAAAAATGGTATTTCAGCTGCCATTTTGAATCAAAGATGGTGAATTTTTAAAACGTTGTTATGTTTTCCTAAACTACTCTTGATAATACATTATTATGCCAAATTTCGTATCTCTGGCTCAAGCAGTTAGAAAATGGATTTATGACGCTCGCCATTTTGGATCCAAGATGGCGTCTTTAGAGATATTTTGTAATATTTTCATAATCTACTAATAATGTTGTACTGTCAAACTAAACTTCATTATTCTAGCGGCAGCCGTTTAGGCTGTGTATTCTTTAAAATTTTAGGGTTGGCGGCCATTTTGAATCCAAAATGGCGACTTTTTCAAATTTTTAAAAAGTTTTCTTAATTTGCTATCAATGATGTAGTTTCAAACAAAATTTCACTGTTCTAGCTTTAGTCGTTTAGGCTGTGTATTCTTTGAAATTTTAGGTTTGGCGACCATTTTGAATCCAAGATGGCGACCTTTTCAAAATGTCAGAGTTTTTCCTTTATCTACTTATCATCCTCTACCTTCATACCAAATTTCATGTTTCTAGCTTACTCCAAACACCCTAAACAATATGATGAGTGAGTCAGTGAGTGAGTGAGTGTCAGTTAGCCTAAAATGTGCAATTTCAGGGGTCCATAACTAGAATATAGTTTGAGATACGAATATGAAATTTTGTACATCTGCACATATTTACCATATCTCCTTAAAGGCAAAAGCTCATATTCCTATCTTTAATATCTTTTTTCTTACGGGGCCCCCAAATCGTCGATTTTGCCATAAACTCTTGTTCCTGTATAACATGCTTCTGGCAGTGCTGACGTTTCCTGACGTGAAGAACTTGGCTCATGCAGTGCCGTGCATGTTGATAATGCTCTACTTATATCCCCAAGGCTTTGATTTACACCTCAAATTTTGTTCTTTTTTTTTAAAAAAAAAAACGAATCTTACATTATGTTTGTTTATATATAAAATTCTCTTTTGTTTTATTTTGTATTTTTAATATTTTACAGAGTTCATGGAAATAGGTTGGGTAAAATCAGGTTAGATTTTTGTCTCTTTTAAAGTTTTACTGGCAAACTATGAATTTAGGCATTCTATACAGTACCTGATGGACAAGGAGCTGGCACATGAAAAATTACGTCATCAGGTATAAAAATTTTTACAACTCCATCTGTTGTGGGTCGACAGCTGACATGAAAATTACTTTGTCTTATACGTCAGGCCGGGGACATTTGTCCAGTATATCCCCCTGAAATGTTTAAAAATGGCCAAATTTACGTCATAAGGTACATGAAAATATTTCGCGTCCGTTTGTTCGTTTCCATGTACACCTCGTAAGATAAAAATATTTGGGGCCAAATTACTTTAAGACATTTTTTTAAAAAAGGGCCAATGTTTACGTCATAAGCTACATGAAAAAGCTCAACGGGGTTTTGTGTGGACGGACCCCGAAACGAAAAAGTGATTTATAAGACAATATTTTCGGGGGGTTTAAGTCTGTAAGATAAGATTCTCGGGGGGTTCAGGACAGTACGACAAATTCACGTGGGGTTTTATGGGGAATAAAAGGTCCTTGCAATATGGGACTGAAATATATATATATATATATATATATATATTTAATTTTGCAAGTGCCCATAAGTGTAAATGTTTTATTGAAGTCTTGTTTCATGTCCCTATGTTATAATCCTGACAATCAAAATTCACACAACGCATGAAATCAGGTTCTGCAGATTTGGTATTCTCAGTTTCACGTGGAAATTTTGTTGCTGCAAACCATTTAGCTTTGGGCTTGGGCCCAAATAGCACGACGGGGAAAAAGGAAGTTCTGGAAATAGTGAACAGATTTGGACACAATATTAATTATTGGCTGGCCGAGGAGCTAGAAACTCGAATGGCTGAAGTAATTTTCCAGTCAAAATCAGCAATACCAAAAGAAATTAAGAAGGTTTCTGGACTGACAACTTGCGTTGCATATGATAACTATGATGAAAATACGGAAACACTCTGGCAAAGGGACCTTACACGAGACAGTCGGGATTTGTTTCCAGAGAATTGATGGTGAAGAAGTAGAATATAATGATATCCAACAATCTGAAAACCTACAAATATCAAAAGTCATCATCATATTCAGTCATTTTCTATCCACTGCTGGATGAAGGCCTCCCCTTTTTCTTTCCACATATCTCGGTCTGATGCTTTCCTCATCCATGTAGCTCCTGAAAAACGTATGATTTCATCTACCCACCTTGCATTTGGACGTCATCTCGGTCGTGTCCAAGTTTCACAGCTGTACATCATCACAGGTAAGACGCATTGATTATAAACTTTACGCTTCAGACACATTGGTAGTTTACTTTTGAAAAATATTCTTATATTTGATATTGTTTTCAAAAGCAAACAACATCAAATATAGGACCTGAAAACTCAAGAGCACCAGCACATTAGGCCTTTGAACGATCAAGAACGCCAGCCTACATCATATCTAGACCATCGACAACACCAGAACAATCTTCAGGATCTGGACGAACAGCAGAAAATATGAGAAAGAGAAAGCTTGAATGTACAGACATTCAGCTTGAATCGTATTCCAAGAAACTTCCCCTCATCGGAGTTGTATGTTCCGACATTGTTTTGAAAAGTTCTAAGATTTTCAATGATGCTAAGACGAGAGATCTTTCCTGGGTATATACACATTTTCTTTCCGAAGGAGAATGCCTATGTGGAGAGGATACAATTATAGAATGGTAGAAGATGACAATGCAAAACAAAGGGTGTCGTTCCTTCGTTATTATGATGAGCCCTCCAGAAACCCATCAGTGGTTTTGGAAACGTTGAAAATTTCACAGAAGATTGCAAAGAAATGTGGTCAGACTTTTGGTTACTTATGACTTGTCTATTGCTAAACTGGCAATTCAAATCCAGTCATTAGAGTCTCCCCGATTCGACAATATATTCATACACTTTGGAGTCTTCCATTTATTTCTGGCATATTTTGCTGCTCTTGACTAAATAATATCTAACAAGGAACACGCGCCTGGTGTTCGAGCCCGATTTTGATGAAAATTCGTATATAGGTAAACCTTCACAGCCAAAATCATAGGTACTGTCGTCAACAAATAACGACAGAGGAACCCGGGAAAGATGTAATGTAGAGAGCAAGTAAATCGAATACAGAATAAGGAAAACGCCTTTTCTTTTATAAACTGTTATGTATATTGAAAGCAAATGGCTATTAATGCATACTGGATAGGAGGTGATACATGCCGGATGGTATGACGACAATGACCGCCATCTTGAAAGCGTCCATCTTAACTATGCTTGAAAATTTTCAAATAATAAGTGGGCCATGTGACATATCAATCTATGCTGGAATGTGTGCAAAAAAAAAAAAAAATGATGAAGTAAATTTTTCCAAAACTCTAATCTTTTCTTCGGCACAAACCATTCAAATTGTGCTTGATGGGTCAAATATGAAGAAAACCTGAAAAACATGGAAGTGAAGTATCCTGGATTGAAGCAGGAGCTTGAAAAGGGTGGATTGTCAGTCAAACTACCTAAAATAGCTTTTGCTGGTGCTCCATGCAATTGATCAAACTCTAGAGTACACTGTCAACTAAGACTCAGTAAGCAGACTAACGGAGATGTCAGCAATCACGAATCAACCTTCAGCACACTTAGGCGGGACTGTAACAAGAAGTATGAGGTCAGAAATTGTCACTGGTCTGAAAGAGATGGCAGGTTTAAACTTTAAAGATGATGTGTGTAATGCACTGAAAAAATCTAGAATTCAGAACTTCGGGCCCGTGTGTCGTGTTATAATCCATTCAGTCCCTCACTTCAAGATGATATGCTACACAACATTGGAACAGGTAAAGCAGCAAGTGAAAAAGCTGCCGTGAGGCAGATCAGATTTTATCAAGATCGTTGTCATTTAGGTTGTGGCAACATGACTTTTGTTTTAGAAGCGAAGATTTGAATAGTTTACCTATCTTCATAGATCTAAAAAGAATATTCCAAAAAGTATTGTAAAATTAGGTCCGGAATGCCTCGGTCCTTAACATAAACCTTTTGCTTTCATGGAACTAATACGTAATCGCGTTCAGTCATTAATGGCCAAATCTAGGACACGGGAGAAGCATTTTTCTAATTTAAAAACCTTTTCTTTTTTTTTAAATTTAATTTAACTGTAACTACTGCCTTTCTTGTACTGTTGACATTTGCACACAGAGAAACCGTGCTATGCTTGCCAACAACTTATGCCAACAACAACTTAAAGTTTTCTCGAGCCAATCTTATTTGAACAAGAACGAACCTAATAAAAGATATTTCGCTAGAATAGCCTGTAGCCGCTATCAAATTCTTGGTGATCTTTCTTTGTATGTAAAAATATAACTTCGCATAGTCTCGTTGTAATTGTGCGGTAACATGTCTGTGTTTAATGTATTATAAGTATACTGATTGCCGATTGTTACTATCTTATACATGTTGTATGAGAAACCTCAGCATAGTAAATATAATATTGTATGTTCTTTTTTTTTTTTGTGATTATTATTTATTTTTAACTGAAGCCGAGGATTGCTTAAGAAGCTGTTATACTCACGCTTGGAACCTCGTCCGGCTGAATAGTTAATGATACCTGAGGTCCGCCCTACACACAGCCTTTGTTCAACTGTCAAAACATGCTTTGTTTAAACAGAGATTCCTAGCTCATCTTTCTGCGTCTGCCGTAAACATTCATATGTATAGATCAACATAGAAAATTAAAAACAACTTCCTCAATTATTAGGACTTTCGGTAACAGTCTCATTCGTTTGGGCAAGAATGAATCTCTAATACAATGTTGATCAAGTTCAGTCATTGTTATTACTGTTTTATATCATACTGTAATGTGTTAATGTTGTGATTGTTCGGGAGTACGCGAGAACTGGCCAGTATCTCAGCTGAGAAATATTCACATATTTACACCTTTGTGTAAATAGATGTGTTATAACCGCCCATGCGTAATATGGAGTGTATATAATTTTTTGCGTCGTTTTTCTATATGTTATTGTGTGCTGTTTAATGCTCTGAAGACTCTACGGAAAGACAGTTCCGTTTATATCGCTCCGATGCGAACCGCCACTGAACGTTGCCTGCGCCTATGACTGGTTATGCGCTGTCAATACTAGATCAAGTGCGTCGTAATAAGATGTGTGATGGCAGAGCGTCTGGTCACCACATTTTGAAGAAAATTATTTGTTTTCTCACCTTCTACGACACCATATTGTACGTAAGTGTTGGTACCAAGGTATCCTGGTGATGTTTCAATACCAAAGACACGAAAGAAGAGTCAATCCGTAAGTAAAATTCAGTTTTTACCTTGGTAGTGTTTGAGCTTCTTACGCCCGTTTGGCAAAGTGAGGTGAAGTATGAAGCATTAAAGTAGCCTGCTGTGAATTATTTACGTCGATTTTCTCAGTCTGTTTATTGTGAAGAATTTCCATCAGTGTACATCATTTTGCTAATTTGGAAGTGATATTACATATTAAGCTACATCACAATATTTATAATGTGCTTAATGAAAATCTTAGCAACGCCAGTGTATATGTAATTACCTTGAGCAATGCAGGCAATGTGGTTTTCAGAAGAGGTGGTGAAGGAATGTTGCAGTGTTCCCCCGCCTTCGTATGCGAGAAACAAGAATGCTTCGTAGCACGTAAAGCAGAAAAAAAGGGGGGGAATAGCTTTATTTTTCTTCATGTTTGCTTCGTTTAAATGATAGTTTCTTGTGTCTTGCTTTTCGAATAGAAAAAAGTAGACTTCCATCTTCTGATAGAAAGTCCTCGTACATAAGAAATACATTGAATGAATATACTTCTGATACTAAGTCCTTGTGCATAAGAAACACATTGAATTAATACATGGGAAGCTTTCAGATTAACTACGAATACGTTTGTTATTGTTCGAAATAGTGTATTAAACTTACGTATTCTTCAAATATTTTGCGCAATTGTGTAACTACGTAATTTTTCCTATTGAATTTACGAAATCGGAACTGAATGATTTTTGATATATAACATTAACTATATGAAACATAACTCTGTCCAGATTGACGTACGTACGATTTCGAGTTACAAAGCGATCGCTACGTATTTGTATTATAATTATGCAGATTATCAAAAGGTCGACCTCGCGTTATGTGCAAAGTGAATGTAACCTGTGCAATTTTTGCAATGTTTCATTACTGATTAGGAATCTTCTTGAGATGTTTCCTTATTGAAACAAGTTAGTCAGCGTAGTGTTATCTGCCTTATAGTATAGGGTCAGGACTAATCATTCATTTTAATAGTTACGGTGTCCCCTCACCCCCTCACGGCAGATATTCGTATTTTTCTTGATTACACAATATATACAGTAAACTACCGTAAGAGAGATATATTGACTTGCATGATATATACATATATTGTAGAAGTAAGATTTTGCATGCTATCAAGTGATATGTTGTCTGTGCTTATTTGCTTTCTTGACTCCATTACTTTAAAAAAATAATAAAAATAAATAAATAAATATTAATATTGCCTAGTAAATTAAATATCACACATTCGTGCGAGACTATTGTTTGCTGTGTTAAGTCAAATGGATTGTAATATTAAAGTGCTGGATGTCTGTGTTTTTATTGACCTTCCTCACTCAACCACTCCCTACCTCATTCTAGACATAAGAGCATTGTTGGATATTATACTCATATGAGGATTGATGTTTTATTTCAAGAGTCAAAAGATGCATCTCACCGTTGTACATTCATTAAACTGACATTGTAAAAGTGCACTGGACCGATAATATCTGTACCGTCGTTGTAATATTAACCATTCTCTATTAATATTATTGGTATTGGTTCGTGTTGTAGTACATATACGGATTTGTTTATCCAGTGTTAGGGTAACAGGCTAGTGGTAGGCAAAATATTTTAGATTCACCTGTATTCTCATTACAAGCAATAATTAAATCAACACTTTTCTAGTATCAAAACTGAAAATCACGTTGATATTTCAAATTCTAATTAATGTGTTTACTATCAAACTAAAGGTTGTATGTGCAAACTTCATTATCCACGCTCCACATTTTGTAGTTTTAATCGTGTCTATCGTGGACACATTCAGTTATACGAACGTGTCAAAGATAATACACCGTGGCGAAGTCATTTGGTCTCGTTGGTTGGTGGTAACGTCATTCTATTAATCACCCGTCCAACTATAAGGACGTTCTTTGTAAATCCTGAGGGCTATAGCTATAGTATACTTTCAATCACAAGTTTGTAGTAATGTCCTTTCGGGTTTCGTCGTACTAAAATCCCAGAACACTGTTTCAGATAGTGAGTAAATATTGTTAATAATCATTGCGGAATTGTTTTATGAACATTCCCAAATTAAGCGCCTAGCCTGTTTACCAAATATTTGATACACTCAAATAGCATTGCAATTGCCTTGTGTCATTTACCAATAGTTCTGGTTCTGTTCACAATTGAATCTTATCTTTGTATCTATAGTTAATTCTCAGCAACAGTACCAAATTTTTGTTACATTTTGGTGAAGGAAACATCATTGTGACTCTAAGTTCAACAATAAAACTAAAGAACAGTAGCTTTACATTTTCATTGAGTATCCAAGATAATAGTCATAGGGTTACAGTAGGGTATTAAGACTACATAGATTTACGTAAGGTCCTTTCGACCTAATGTTAAGAAGTTTGAGTCATTCATTGTTTAAGGTACTATTTCACCATAGTGAGTGGTCATTCTCATCATTTCTTATATTGGGCTGACTCCGTATTTATTAATTCAGTTCACCGAGTGTCAACTCTTATTGGAATATCATATAACTTTCACAATATCTGCTGCACTCAGTAACAGAGGCACTTCCACTTCGATAAAATCTTCAACAAACTCAGTTACATTTTAGCGCCCGAACAGGGACCCAAAGCCGCCATCTTGTCGCGATCAGCGCCAAGTGGTTCGTTGTTACCAGTGAAAGTTTAATTCCAGTAGTGTTGAATAATAGTGAAGTTGACGTATCTAGAGCCATCGCCTGGCATTCGAACTATTTACGGAAACACGATGGCTTCTACACGTAATATGAGGACAAAAAGAAATGTTTCCATAGAAGTTGGAGCAACCAGTGACATGGACGAAACTCTAGCATGTTGTGATCAAGAGTGCAAGATGATCGGTCTGTGCAGTGCCGTACGTGCAATGTGTGATACCATCTTGCATGCACCAATCTCAAGGAAGAGCAATGGATTCACAGAAACAGTTTGCCCGACGATATAACGGATGTGTCTATCATATGACAATGTTCAGCGTGTACGGTGTCATCAAGAGAACCGTCGACTGTTCCAGGGGCAAGCAGTCCTTCCGATCCAATAACGTTACTGACTAAACTGAATGAACAACTTGTCAGACAACGAGAGGAAGATTTAGCACGTCAGAAGAAGTTGACCAAGCAATTCACCAGACAGCGCGAGAAGGACTGTATCCGTCTGGAGTTAAGTGAGCACATCACTCAGCAATGGGAAGCTGTAAAAGATAACGAAAGGAGGACTCAGCACCTCTGGAGAAATTAAGTTAAAAGTTATGTAAGAGTGACGATAGTGCGAAGGAAACAAGTAAACGCCTGGAAGATGTCAGAGTTTTGTGTAACGACTTGAATTTTAAAATCGATAAGGTTGAGGAACAGACCCTGAAGCGTCTCGTGACACTAGAAACTCGCGTCGAAGACTTGGATAACAGATGCACAGAAAATAATAAGGAGGTCAATGAACTCATAAAGACTAGTGTTCAAGCTGCGCAGGAAGAAGCTATCAGCGTGTCTACCGCAATTGTGAAAGCCGAAATGACCAGAGTGACCGAAGAGGTGCAAGTGGAAGTTCAACAATGTGTGACACGTGTGACGAATGTGGGAGCGATGCAACGGGAAATGATCAATCGATGCTGTCTAACAGAGAGTGCCGCGATCAACATTGCTAGTCAGACACGAAAGATCAACGAACAGTATATGGATCAACAACTGTTTATTGCAGATCTGGGTATTCGAGTGTTCAATGCGGAATGTAAATTAAACGTGTTGCAACAAGGACTGGAACAAAGGAACTTTGCATATGAGCAAAGCGAATCGACCCTACCAGTTATGGAAGTGAGTAATGAAGGAAGACGAAATGTTTGCCAAACTAGAGTAACAAGTACTCGTAGGCCGTTTATGTTTCCTGGCATACTCCATAAAGTTTCGCCCTTCGGGTAAAGATACCAGCTCTGGTAACTTAAAGTTCTTCGACAATTCACCGTGTGCCTCTGGGTTGTGTCAAGAGGAGTCCCAGGGTGAAAGTGGCTTCTCAAATAGTGACGCCAGTGTTTCCCCCATACGACCCCGACATCGGAGGGATGGCAGACGAAGACGAACCCGGAACCGATCTGTGCACTCCAGAAGGTTTACTCCCCATGCTACGGACGAATCACATGATTCTCCCCATGAGTTTAGCCCTCGTACCGAAGAGTTGAAAGTGAAGTTAGCAGACCTAAAAGCTTTGACTTACTTCACTGCAGATAAACCCTTGATATTCGGCTAGATCATTTATCCGCCAGTTTGAGCGAGAGATGGACATCATGGGTGTGCCTATTCGTCAATATTTACGAATCATACCTTTCGTCTTAAGAGTATCAGCAATATACTGGTTCCAGTCCACCAGTGAACTGTTGCTTGAATACACGGATTTCAGATCAGCTTTTCCCAAATACTACTTATCCGATGAGCTCACCTGTAGTCGTCTAGCTCCATTGAGAACATTACTCTTTGACCCCAAAAAGGGAACGAGTGTAGAGAACTTCGTCATCGAACGCTTTACTCAAATTAAGGATTTGGATCCCACCACATCCGATGTGCAATTGTGTAATTGCTTAGCATGCTTGTTACCAGTGGTGTACCAGAGACACCTTGCTTCAACGAGGAATACTCGTTTATCTGATATCCTCAATACCATTCGGAAGCTGGAGTTAATCTTCGACTCAAACGATTTCAGGAAAAGCACCATTGAGGGTGTATGCACGTCGCCTCAACCACGAAGAAAAGGCTTCTCGTCAGCCTATTTACGGTGTAAAGGCAGTCCAGCAAAGTTTTGTCGCCACTCAGGAGAGCACGAGCGAAAACCATTCCAGAGATGAAACTTGTGTCCAAGACGATCAGACTCGTGACCAAAGAGCTAATAGATCTCAGTATCAGTCGCGCTCCAGCGGAAAGAAGAAACGGTATCAACGAGACCACGAGAAGAATCATCTCCAGAACGCCCCAGTAACGTTGTTTTTGCTGAACGAAGTGAGACTGGCAGTCGATCGCCATCCCACGACCTGGTTAATAATTAAAAAATCCCTTTCGGTAGGCCTACAGGCTGAGGTAGATCTCGAAGGTTTTTTTATTATTTTCAAAAATTCAAATCTCGCCTTATATGAGAGCTATCGAAAAACTATTTATTGATTTGCAGATTA
>JAGDQP010018064.1:0-36022 GCA_022664845.1 Lepisma saccharinum
AATGTGCCTTACTGACAGCTTAGTGATGGTAATTCTAAGGCTTCGTGATTTTTTTTCAGTTCCGGTATTGGTGATATACCATATAATTTTTTCAGAAATATTAAATTGTTTATCTTATTTCTATTATTAGAGCAATTCAGAAATTGTTCCTGAACTCTGATATTTTTAATGTGTTATCGTAGTGGTGGTAGCTTAAAAAGAGATCAATTAGACACCTTAAACATCATATATAAATTCCAATAATAAGTTGAGAGTTATGGCAGCTTATAACCACACAATCACAGAAGCGGTTCTAAAAGAAAATATTGATTAATAGCCTAAAGATGTGTTTTGGGGAAAGGGATTCTAGTTTTGTTCGCTCAAGTACTTTCGCAAAGTAAGAGCGTCGAAGGTTCTCTTACGCGATTTCCTTTTTATTTGAGAATTTGCTTCGTTTTTCGAACAGTTTGCCACTCTAGTGAGTGTCTGTCGCACTTTAGATCCATAGTCTTTGATCTAAGTTTAATTTAAAACACTACTGCACTGATTACAATACGAATAGTCATTGATATATTTTCCCATGTACGGGTGAATATTTCTTGAGGCGCTGTGCGCGCATTGAATTATTTTGGAGAAGCATTTTCCCTTTTATCAATTGAATTACGTAATTCGGGACGGGCGTAAGCCATAGTGCTTGTTGCCGCCCACATGATTAATCTTATTAATTACTTAGGGGTTTTTATGTTAAAATTCCATGACAACGTACCCTTGCACATAATGTGGCAGTTATCAAGTCATAAATGCAGTGTTTGATGTGTGAGGACAACAGAGCCATTATGTTTTCATATTTCCTAAGTATCGAAAATTGATATATAAGAATAAAGATACTGCTCCACTACGGCCACTGCATAAATGATCATGCATCTTGTTTAATTTTGATAATGGATTTATTTTCTACCAAACAGTTGAGTAAACCGTGTAAATCTTGTAGATATGTATTCTTTATCATTCTGAATTATCAGCTTATGTTTTGTGGAAATATTTGGATGTCTTGATAGGGTAGTATTTACGAATGAGGTGATCACTACAAAGAAAATGTTTCGTTTCATTCTTAATTGGGTTAATAAGAGGTTGTGTCCTAATTGCGCAAGTATTTTGAGACCTGTAGAACAACCAGTTTCAGGCGTATTGTGGTGTATGGAAATAGGTGTTTGGGCGAACCCGTTCCTCGGATGGATTCAGATCCTTTCGTTCCGTTCATTCAATGGACCCGGATTCACGTTTCGTTTATCGTTCTGAAACAACACTTTCCAGCGGAACGATTGTTCAGTAAGAAACAGGTCAGAATGCGCACGCGCATACTCCTTGATACGTTAACTGTAGATTCCTCCTAGCTTGCTGTTTTCTCTTCTGTTGGAATATAAAGATAGTTTGAGCATTTCTTTCTTCATTGGCTGTATTAAAAAACAAAAAAAAACTTCACTCAATGTATGATATATTTTCTTCTACTTCTTAGCTTCTGAATGTAAAGTTGTTTGATATTCGTTTTACTGTGCGTGTGTTCACAGACTGCTCGGACCCGTTCCAGTCAGAAACCTACTCGTCAGATCGGATACAGCTGGCAGATCGCACATTCGCAAAACACTTTCTAACAGTTTTAAGGAATCGTTCAAGTATTACGTAAACATTCAAGATTAAGTGTAAGGTTTTAGCTATGCTATTTTTTTGTTGACAATGGGGGAGGGGGATCAGAGCAACGTTTACGTAAGATATACTTTTATACTTAAAAGTTTATTAGAGTAGACAAAGATTTAAGCGGTTTTTTGGACTATGAAATAACAATAAGAAATCGACAAGTCTTACGTAAGCACAAGAGGAGTTTATGCTAATTTTTGCTTACAAGAAGGGAGGAGGGTCTAATATGACTAAAACTGTATACGTACATTTGAACGATCTCTATTCAGATTCTGAACCTGAATCTTTTCTACCCTCCCCCATATAATAATTCGTCTACTGCTCCCACGCTGACCAGACGTGTTGGGAGAGGAGAACCAAAGCTCTCAACTGTATTCGCCACACACTTTTATTCACAGCAGCTCCCCAATTGCATCACGATGCTGGGTGGGCATCGTTCCAGATCCTCACGCCTTGGAAAAATTTTCCTTGGCAGAGCCGGGAATCGAACCCGGGATCCCACGATAAACAGCGACGGTAACCACTAGACCAGCGGAGCGGTCATATAATATCCTTGGTTTGTTTACTGGACGAGCGCCATTGAAAGTTATGTTAAAATAGGTATCATCAACAGCCAGCCGTGCGGTCTGGGGTGGTAGGCCAACGGCTCGAAGGTCCCGGCAGGGCATAGGTGTGGATTTTAATAGTTAAGGGGCGAATCGTGACGGGCCGAAGTCCAAAGTTAATAGACTGGTCCATATAAAAATAAAGTTTAGTTATCATCAACAGCTATTCTGAGATTCGTATCCTTAGAGAAAAAATAAAAAAATATATGTATCAGTTGTCATATTTTGTTTCTTAGTCCCTATTTTGCTTTTTTTGTAGGTGCTTATTTTCACACATTGTTGGCAACAACAAAGTCTTTAGAGTAGAATTCTGTGGGTGCATGCAAAAACCTGATAAGTAACATTTATATATTTTCGAGAGAAACAGGTTTAAAGAACGAAGAAAGCATTGTTCCTTGTGGGAGATTGTACAGAAACATGTTTTGGGCCGGACAATTTTATTATTATTTTGAGAACAGCTGGGCACCTGTGAAGTATTATTTGAGAGTAACTCATTTTTTTATGTCGCTTATTAAGTTCTTGTATGTACGACCTTGGGGTGGTGCGGTTAGAGTGCTCGCTTTCTGTGCGCGTGGTTACGGGTTCAAATCCAGCCGGGGTTAATTGAACGGAGTTATTCGGAGCACACTTTACCGAAAACTGTAGATTCCGTCCTTAGAAGCTCATCAGCTTGTTTAGGACGTTAAAAATAATTCATTCACTCTTGCGTGAGTCCACAGAATTGTTTGAGATCAGTGAAAGATTATATTATTATAAGTTCAGTTGTGGAGGCTTAAACACAATACCTAAAACTGCTCTTATTAGGTCAGTCACAGCATTATTTGTAGGAGGAACTTTCCTGGTACCTTACTTACCCGTTTTCTTGTTGGGAGGAAAAACCAGTGTCCAGTACTGCAATAGGCGTGGGAATGTTTTGTCATCAGTCTTCCCCCACCTCTTGCGGTGACAAATAATAACCTAATTGTCAGTTTCCGCGCTTCAGTCTACGGAGAAGGCAAAGTATCTATAGCCCTAATGTCTACGTCAGGTTTCTAACTATATTTACCCTTCCTCTTCAGTATGTGATTATAAGTTAAAAGCTGGCAGTACAATTACAAAGGACAGAAACCATATTCGTATAATGCTTGAACTACACGTACGTCTCCCATACTTTTACTTTCATCTAGAGCGATAAGTACTATGACTGAAAATACTACTAGTCCATATCTACGCCTTTTTTACACTATCACAAAAAATTCAGAAAAATGTTTTTTTTTTTTTTTTTCAGATTTTATTTTGTCATAAACGCATACAATCACAGGCGACAACAATGACTACCGTTATAAAAAGCACAGGTCTGTTTTCCTTCCTGCACATTTTTTAGGTGAATAGGGAAAAGGCAAGGAGACAATAATTGCCGCCCTCTCCGAGATGTACTAAAATTCGTTACTGCTTTTTTTAAAGGAAGCATTTCTTGACCTGGTCAAATCCTATGACACCAGCAATTTAGTATTATATAAGTTTAATATAGTTTACAAAGATTTGTCTTTCGGAGTGGTTCTCTTGTCCTATTCGGTGGCGGGTGGAGTTGTTTAGGAAGTGGAAGTGCAGTACTTAATCGAAAGGAAAGAATAATAATACTTTACGCATAGGGTAGTGATGTGCATTGATAACTGTGTGTACAGAGAAAGTGTCCGTGTATGTGCATGTGTGTGTGTGTGTTTGTAACAATAAAATAGTATGTCTGTGTCACGGAAGAGAAGTGATTTCTGGAACCATTTTTCTCCCCTTGACCAGAAAACAGCAAAATGTGCTTATTGTTTGGACTAAGTGAGTTTCTCGGGTGGTTCTACGGGGAACTTAAATCGACATTTAAAATGAAAACATCCTACTCTACCATTAAGAACTATTCAACCTAACATCGGTGAATCTTCATCTTCCAGAAGTAATGATCTTCAAGAAGACGAGCTGCTTGATGTCTTGGAAATCGAGAGGAATACTGCGCAATGTCCTCGAATGAACTTTTCGAAACTACGCAATCTAAAGCAGTAAAAAGAAAGATACAGTCCAACATATCGGAATTTGTACATTCTAACAAGCCTGTTCCGGAGAATTGAATTCAGAAAATTCATTAGATTATTATGTCCCGGATATAACCCTCTGAGCCGGAAAGTACTTTCGAATAGTTTGCTTTCCCAAATGTATACTGCTACCCGCGAGGAAGTTAGACAGAAACTTGGGGAAGCTACTTCTGTATGTCTTACGACAGATGGGTGGCCATCAATCAATAACGAAAACTTCATCGTTGTTACTGTGCATTTTATTGAGACAGTTCGACATTATGTTCATACTTCTTGAACTGTGAATCGTTTGGGCTAAGTCATACAGCAGAAAATATTTCAGCCTTTCTGAAAACAACGGTTGTAGAATGAGGCCTTGAAACTAAGATCGTAGCTGCAGTTATGTATAATGTATCCTCGATGGTAGCTGGTGGTTGGCGCCACATAGCTTGCTTTGCACTCAGTGTAAACTAAGTGGTGCAAGCAGGTTTAAAAGAAATAAAACCCGTCACGGACAAAGTAAAGCACGTTGTGAAGTTCTTTAAAAGCTCATCTGCTTAGCTTAAAGCTATGCAGGAGCAATTAGGTCTTCCCCCCACTAAATAAATTCAAGATGTCCCAACAAGGTGGAACTCCTCCACCTACGACATGTTGAGAAGGACAAAAGATGCAGTTGTGTCAACACTAGCTTTGCTGCACACAATTAGACATACTGACTGAAAATGAATGGAATATTGTAGAGAAAGCCTGTTTCTATCTACAGATTTTCCATGAAGTCACCACTGAAATGAGTTCCGAGAAATCAGTATATCTAAGGTAATTCTGTTCAACAGGGCGATGATGTTACATGTGAATGAATGCGCTAAGGGCATGCACTACATTAACGACAGAAAATTGTACGAAAACAGAACTGTGCTTTTTATAACGGTAGTCATTGTTGTCGCCTGTGATTGTATGCGTCTATGACAGAACTGGGCTGAAAGAAATGCTAAAGAAAATGACATAAGAATTGAAAACACGCTTCAAAGACGTTGAGGAAAACGAGTTGACATCGCAAGCTACTATGCTTGATCTACGGACAATGCGATGGTTCCTATACTGCGTTGGTTAGAGTTTCAGTGGTTTTAAGAACATCGGCTTCGAATCAACCCTCAACGTCGGGAACATCAGTGACAATTCCTCCAACTTCCACTTTATGGAAGGAGTTTGATCAGAAAGTGGAAAAGGCGACGGCTAATCAAAGTCCCTTGGCTGCAGGTGTAGTGGAACTCGACAAATTCCTTACCGAACCACTCATACATAGGAGTGAGGACCCAATGCTGTGGTGGAATGAAAGAAAACGTATATATCCTCGCCTTTTCACTATCTTAAGGAGACGCTTATGGGTTGTATTGACGTCGGTTCCTTGAGAGAATTTTTCGAAGGCAGGGAATATTTTGACAGAACAAAGAAACAGTCTAAAATCATCCAAGATCAATCAAATTCTTTTTCTAAATTCAAATTTGAAATGAAGAAAATCTTCGGACGAACGATTATAAAGTTAAAGGTGTGTAATCACATAAATGTAATAGTAATACTACAAGTAAATAAGTATTTTAAATATTCTTAAAATTCGTGTGGTTTTGTGTATCTGAGTGTGGCATCTGCGTGTGACATTTTCCATAATAATAAATTGGCGAAAATTTCGAAGTGACATTGTGCAGTTGTCGAACACTTAGAGTGACATGGTGCAGTTGAACTAAATAAGGACTGTTATTGAGATTCCCAACACTAGAACTGGAGAACAGTTAACTAAAGACTTAACTATATTACTGGAATAAGGTAGTAACTGTCACACCAGGCAAATGCCGGGATGGTACCTTCAACTTAGGTCCTGGCCGACTCCTTCCCACATCCTTTCCCGTAACCTATAGCGACCTGAGCATACGTCCACGACCATGGGGCCTGAGTACTCTGTACAAATGTATGTCGTTTGACGGATAAATTAACTTTATGTGCAACATACCATTATGTAATTACGCTAACGTTCGTACCTTAATTATACTGCTTTGTTTATGAAGGAAGAGGCTTTCCTAAGATTTGATACAAGGAATATAACTTAAACTATTTCTATCATAGGTATTGTTCTAGATAATAACTCATACATGTAAAGTATTAATCACTGAAGATCGTCAATGTGATGGATGTGTATTGCTTGCAGTAATTGTATTACCTCATGGCAATATGAAAGGGAAAACATGATTGTATAAAGTTTTGAAAACGTCCATGCAAAAAGAACTTATCAGGATTTCTAGCGGTCTGGAAAACCTGGAAAAAGCAGGGAATTTTCTTGTAATTTTATAAATGTAAATGAAATTTAAGAATGGATCTTTCAAAGATTGTGACAAGTTTTAACTACTTAAATAATAAAATTATTATTACTTATATACATTTTGTAAATATGTTATTAGAGTGTTACGAAACCCCGTAAAGACTCGAAAAGCACCCTGCGATCTGGAAAAATTAACGAAGGATCATTTGAAAAACGTTTGATAAAGGAGATGAAAGCCGATTCGTTTTGTATGCGAACTTTGCTAGATCTAGCCATTTTAAATGGCCAGTTAGCTACCATGTTTTCCAGACAAGACACTGGTGGCTTATCTAGCACTTTACGTTATTTTATGAAGCCATATTTAACCATTTGCAGCAAACTCCGTGATATTACAATGAACAAATAAGTAAATAAGAGAAGATAAAACTTTGAAGACTTGACATTATTATTATTTTTAATTATTTTGTTTCCTAAGAAGGTATTGACTCGAGGTTGTTCAGAAAGTTTTCACGAAAGTGAAACTATGGCATTTCACTGTTCACCCAGGCTATATCCAAATATACGGAAAAGTCTACAAATTCTTCAGATTGACTTACTGTTGTGGTTCGAATACAACTAGATAACCACGATGAATAGGGAAGTGGTTGTGTGTGGAGAGGGGTGAGGGCAGACGTTTGTCGCGTACTATAAATTATGCCTACAATAAGTTTGTATCCATAGTGCTTAGTAACTATAACTTATATCCGTAGCACGTAACCCCATAACCCCCCCCCCCCTCTCTATTTATTCCAGTTTCGAGTAAGATACAGCTACAAAAATCTAAAATCGCGTATACCATTGTGCATTGTTTGGCACCATACGTCCACGGAGAACTAATTGCACTTGCTTGTGGATATTGATCACTTTGTGCTAGGATTTGATGAAAGATCACCCCAAAAACAACAGATGTGCATTCTTGTGAGATTCTGGAGCAACATGAGTAGTCTGGTGTGTACCTGACTTCAGCAATTTTAGAGCACACCACTGCTGTTCACCTGCTTGCTGCTTTTAAATGCGCATTATCCGAGACTAAATTGAAGACTATCCAGGTGTCAGTGGACGGGCCAAATATTAATTTCAAATTGTTGAAAATTTTTAAATAGAAGTTGGTTGACGGCAATCCCTATGAAAATTTATCGCTCGATATAGGAAGCTGTAAATTGCATACACGGTACTGTGCCTTCAAGGGAGGGATACGGGCAACCAATCGGAATGTACGATTTCTCCGTGCTCTGCACAATTTGTGGAAGGATGTGCCCGTTCGTAGAACATACTATGTTCACATTGCAGGATAAGCATTTATTCCCTTGAAATTCCACGCTTTATGGTGGATGCCCATTCGAGGCAAAATAAGGCACGAGACATAGAGTGTAAGAAAGAAGAGAAGAATCTCGCTCATGAAAAGAAGAGAGCAGTAGAGGCAATCAAAAAACTGGAAATGAAAAAGTTAATAGAAGAGAGAAAGAGAGATACTGCACTATTAGATGGACAGCTGAAGTTAGAAAGTAATGAAAGTTTTTTTTTCCCCTTGCGGAAAAATAGAGATCCTGAGAGAGAGTGTGTGTGTGTGAAACTTGAGGAACAGTTATCATAAGACTTCTGTGGAAGGTAAAATTAGGCTTATTTGTGTATTTTGCTGCCCCTTAAATAAGTGTATCGTCGACAATGATTTTGGTCTGGAAAACCTGGCAAGGTATGGGAATTGTTTGGTTACTGACCGCTGGACACCCTGCTTCTTAAAGTACTCTGAAATTGAACAAACCAAAGACTTTGCACCGTGTGTAAATCCTGAAATTTCATACCTTAATTATTCTAAAATTACAGAACATTTCATTTTCGTAAGAATCAGGAAATGCCTTCACTAGGTAACTACGTATATGTCTGCATAGGTTCTGTTGAACTTTACAGAAAGTAATAACAAAGGAGTCAGGTTATGTGTAGGTTATCTGTGAGTTATGATCGAATTGAGTCAAATTCCCGAACGATTACACATATCGTTAAGGTGAAGAAAAGCCAGAAGGGCAATTTAAGATAAAGGAATTTACTTACAACTTATTTGTTCTTGACGAGAGCACACAAATAAATTATAATTTCACAGAAGTTTCTTCGATATTTCGAACTCATTAGTTTATAGTTGCGAGGAGAGGAGTAAACGTGCAGACGATAGTGGTGCCACGCAACGGACGAAGCATCAAGCTTCGAACAATTAACTACTGTATTGCGTGTAAGTTTTAGGAAGGGATTGTGTATGGAAAAGGATATGTATTGAAACTGCGGTGCAAACGGCAGGCGTGTTGAGGTGCTGGTCGTAGGGGAAAGAAAGAATGTGCATTATGACAACACGAAAAGTTTAGGTCAAAATTGGTATTTTGTGACTGGGTGTGTAAGGAGACTGGGACATCCGGTTTGTTGATGCAAAAGTGGCGATGGTTTTTTAATCGAACATAAAAGGCATAACAAGATTTGCAGGTTAGGATGTATATTATGTTAGAGGTGTGGCATGTACCTTTGGGTTAGGGTGGATCCTGGGAGATAACGGTATTGATAGTGACTGGGAGAAGTGATGAAGATGGCGCAGGTCCTATATCTAGATCTTTTGTATATATGAGCGCCTACACTGAAATTTATCAGTGATTGAAAAAAGCGACAGTGTCAACTGTACACGCAGAACTGCTTTATTATCGTTAAGTCACAATTACAATATTTGACCAAGTAAAATATACAAAAGCAGTGCAAAGCATTTTTATACGGACTCAGGAAGGATTTAAATAAATGCCAAGATGCACATGGATGATTGTGAACCATTGTAATACTGACAAAAGAACTATACTGTATATATCAAAAAGTTTGATAATCTATAATCTGAAACCAATTATTTTCAACTTTCATTTAACCATTACTCTACCAGGTGTTACGTTAATGATTCTTAATTTTTTAAGAGATGGCGCTGGAAACAAGGAATGGTTCACAGTCTCATTTCTTATGTCATTTTGTTGCTTTGACAGTACCTTTCAAAACACAACTGATGTTTAAACGATTTTGAGTTCGGGTCCTATTTTTTCGTGTGGTAAACATGTCTAGTTTCGAGCCAAATAAAGAGCATTTGCGGCACGTACTACTTTTCTCGTTCAGTCAAAAG
This sequence comes from Lepisma saccharinum, assembly GCA_022664845.1. NCBI lineage: Eukaryota > Metazoa > Arthropoda > Insecta > Zygentoma > Lepismatidae > Lepisma > Lepisma saccharinum. Next base: position 9,808 of record JAGDQP010018064.1, read on the forward strand.
AAAAACGCGAGTGAAAGCCGTCGTATACTTGTGGAAACTTACGGTGACAATGTCCCAATGCAAGACGCTTGTGTGCTTTGGTCTAGACGATTCAAAAGTGGTGATTTCGACTTGAAAGACAAAGAACACCCAGGTCAACCAAAAAAATTGAAGATACCAAATTGCAATCATTGTTGGACGAAGACGATACGCAAACTCAACAAATGGCAGACAGGTTAATTGTTGGTCGCCGAATAATTTGTGATCGTCTGCATGCCTTGGGAAACATCCATAAGGCAGAAAAATGGGCACCACATCGGCTGAACGACAGAGATGGAAAAGCGAAAAACGGTGTGCGAAGTTTTGCTTTCTCGGCATGAAGGTTTTTTTTTTTTTTTTTTTCAACTGATTGTTACTAGAAACGAAAAATGGATATATTTCGATAATCCAAAACGCAGAAAATCATGTGTTGACCCAAGACAACCATCAACATCGACCGCAAGACAGAATCGCTTTGGAAAATAGGTACTGTTGTGCATTTGGTGGGATCAGAAGGGTGTCGTGTATCATGAGCTTCTGAAACCAGGTTAAACAGTTAATACCGTTCGCTACCGTCAACAAATGATGAATTTGAACCACACACTGATCGAAAAGCGACCAGAATGGGCTACAAGACACGGCAAAGTTATTTTGCAGCACTACAACACCCCATCACAAACAGAGAAAGCGGCTCATAGACACCATTCCTGCACTTTGCTGGGAACTCTTGCCCCACCCGCCGTACTCACCAGACTTGGCCTCTTCCGACTACCACTTGTTTTCATCGATGTCTCACGCACTTTCCATGCAACAGTTCAACGATTACGGAATGTCGTAAAGTGGCTTCATGACTGGACCACCTCAGAGATGTACAGTTTTTCTGGGAGGGCATCCACAAATTGCCAGAGAGATGGAGAAAATGTGTGACTAGCGATGGCCTATACTTTGAATAAACCACTTTGTACCGTCCTCCCGCATTAAACGTGTTGTTTGTCAGAAAAATTAAGTATTATTAACCGGTACACCTGGTAAATATGAAAACACATTAAAAATGTGCGACCGCGTGGTCTGATCGAGACTGGCCGAAATCCGTAGTTACTAAATGGCCCCAAAATATGGAATTTACCACCGTTTAAGTCGACGTGAGACAGTTTCATCCGTTTCAAGAAATGAAAAGTTTAGTAATTCCCGATCCTTCAGTTCCTATTAGACCTATTGTTCAGACATGCCACTGTATATGGTATAAGCTAATGTTTCAGAGATCAATCCCGCAGTTTCTCGAATATTATTTTTTCCAACCCTGGTAGAAATCTCGACTAAATGTTTCAATTCCTTGTAAGACACTTCAGCTTGTATAGTACCTTAAACGCAGTCTTCATTCGACTTACGGTATATTTTCGCCCCGTAACATCATTAGAGTACAAACAGAAACTGTAAATCATCAGACCAATTGAAGGGTTCAGAGAGAGACTAAACCCACAATTTTAAAGTTTTGAGAAAAAAGGGAAAATTTAAACAAGAAGAAGCTGCGAAGGATATCAGCCAGTGGTTGGGGCAGAAATAGATAAACGACAACAGTACACTATTTCGTCAAAAACAATGTTGACCAGGGTGTGGGTTAGCCTAGTCTCTCGGTGAACCCTTCAGTTATCGACAATCCCATTACAACTATATATTTTCGTGGGCAACTGCGACGTTCCGGTATCAGTACACTCCTGGTCCTACTCTGTCAAAAGTTCCCTCTAGATATAAATATACATACAGCTCTTAAGATAGTGCCCTGGCGGCGCCAGGGCAGAACACACCACCCTGTAGTAGTTCAGTTTTGCCAGCACACTTTTTTTTAATCACTTGCACAAATTGCTTCCAGTACTATTATTACTTTATATTAAGTTTTCAAGGTGGTAACTACAGGTACAAGCAGTGTTATGCAAAATTGGCGCGCCAGGGCCACAAATCATTAGATTTGGCCACCTGGAAACACACCTGATGGTCAATTGTGGCAATCAGTTCTTTACTCTAAATTGTTCTAATTTCGACGCTCTGGTTTGAAAACCCATATCTGGAAAATAGGAAAAGTATAAAAGGGAGGACTGTTTCACTTTTGTTTTATTTGCATGATAATTGATCCTAGTTCTTGCCTTATTTCAATATGAGCGGTGCATTATTATGTAACATTAATATTCAACGCCAAGAAACGTAATATATTATGGGGCCACATTGGCCACCAAATCTAAGAGAACTTCTTCAAGACTGGGTGGAAGAAGCTCACAGTTAGTAGTGTGAGACTTAATGAAGACGTAGAGCACATTGTAAATCTCTTTAGAACCAATATCTTCAGTTTCATTATGCGACACTTCAGTTAGAATATAGTTCTTGGCTAGATTCTTATTCAGTAAACTTAGAACTATTTATAAACGCACTGTAAAGGCGCTATCGAACTTGCTGATCAGCTTGCTCAATAATTTGCTCTTCGAGTTTGCTATCGAGGAAGCTCGACTACACTATCGAGCTTACTGATCAGCTTGCTCGACGAGCCGGCCCTTGATCAAGCTCTTGACTTTTTTTTCTTTTTTTCTTTTCTTTTTTTTTTTTTTTTTTTTTTGCTATTACACTGTTGAGTTTGCTGAAGTTTCTCCTCGACGAGAAAGCTCGTCAGTGTAAGGCGCTGTTACACTGTCGAGCATGTTGATCAGCAAGCTCGACAGTGTAATAGCGCCTTTACACAACACACTTTCTTCTACAGTATTTTGTACATCGAATTGTAATCATCATTTTCATGTTTAGATTGCTTGCTCATACATCCTCTGCTTGTAGCCACGCTTGCTACATTATATAGCCAGGTTTAAATATTTGGGGCATTTTGACTGGAGGATCATAGATTGATATGAGCGAGCACCAGCGGCCGTAGCTTAGTTGAAAGAGCTTGGATTAGCAATCAGGTCGTAGCGGCCACCTGTTCTGACTGAGGGTTTCCGAGTTTTTTTTCTGTCACACCAGGCAAATGCCGAGATAGTACCTCCAAAATAGGCCTTGGCCAACTATCTCCCGATATTGTCTCCTTCGTTATCCAGGCCTGAGCCACGGTTGCCTAAAGGCCATAATTGAGAGAGATTGACACGAGCATAAGATCAGATAAGGGTGAGTTCTACAATCGACCGCTAAAGTTCTAGTCAGCGCTAAGTTAAGGCCAAGTCTGATTTTGACCAGAGTTGGCCTTAACTTAGCGCTGACTAGAAGGTTAGCGGTTAATTGTAGAACAGACCCTAAATGTTTCACATCCATTATATTTCTAATGCACATTAATATTTATTTAACTGAAGCCACCTCTCACAAATTTCTGTTGTACTCGAGGGTAATGAATGTATTCACTGAACATAATTTCGTCAGTTGCCTGGGAACTTCTCGACCGTACTTCTGTTTGTAAATAACTAAACTCAAACACTTTTCATCAGAATTCGATTTGAATTGTTTGTCTAAAAACTTAACTTCTCTTTCTACGTATCTCACATTGCCAGATAATTTCCATATGTGTGAGTTCAACACAGATAGGCCTATTTCATCCATTGAGGTCAAGAAAGGAGTTCTGTGCTGCGATAGCGATCACAAGTTACGATTTATTTTTGTTGAAAATATTTTGATACCCAAAGTGAGGATGGACAACTACAGTTTTTAATTCGCAGTGTTCAATGGGACGAGTGGCTACGCTATATTTAATTTCCGATCAGAAGTTATTCTTCAGGAACACCGTTCGTAAATTTCTTACCGCAATGGTGTTCCGGCTCACTTAAAACACTGGGTGTAGCTTGTTTCAAACTCAGAATATCGAACGAGTGTTCGAAATAAAAGTTGTTGCCTGTTTCATAAGCTTTAAAATTATGTTTATAGCAATATGGTTTAACAATTCCTGTTAACTAATGACGTAAAAATTAGGCGCAACAGCGCGCGAACAATGCTTACCTTCTATGTGTGCCCTATCCCCATTAGATAGTTGTGAGCTCTCGAGGATTATGACAACTTGGCTTTGCTGTGTAGTGGCAAGTAAAATAGATAGATATAAAATAGATGTAAATTATATTTTGGAGTCCTTTTCATGTGATATATCACGTACCCAGATAGCATGCCAGCTTACAACAAGGTTGTCAGTCACTTCGAGTTTGTTTGATATTGTGTTGAACTTAACAAGCACGAAACGAACTTGTTGGAACCAGCAACTATGTAAGGAATCTTGTCAAATTTTAAATTGGATTTTTTTTCATTGCACTTCCACTTTCATCTCACGTACTGGGCCTATTTCAGCGTAGTCTAATCTTCGCCAACTCCCACCCATTTACTACAGGCGTCTCTTGCGATCTGATGGACTAATTATAAATAGGCAAACTCTGGCGTGTGTTTCCTTGGTATAGTGAATAGAGCACCGGATTGGTGTGCCAGTGGTCCACAGTTCGATTCCTATCCAGGACAGTTTTTTACTTTTGTCAGAAGTATAATTTATTTTCCTTTCTTGTGCTGGTAAAGCTACTTCAACCTTGATTGTTGTAAACTGGAGTGCTTGGTTCAACGTTGTTTACAACTTTTGGCATAAATTGCTAAGCTTGCATCAAATAATTCAATTTGTCAAAGGAAGTTTCATTAACTTTTGAGTCAGGTCAAAATTGCTGTGTGGGTAGAAAGAAGGTACCTCAGGAAGAGCAAATAAAACCTCAGAGAATTTATTACGATAAAGTTAGTCATATTTCTATTAGTTGGAAATTAAATATAGTTGGTAATTTTAGTTTTTAGTATAACTTACCTTTGAAGATGTGTTAATTTTCAATTCAATGTTGTAAGTTAGACTTTTTTTTTTCTAACAGAACCTAGTAATCGAAAACTAATAACAGAAACGTCAGAATCCTATGAAAATTTACGTAGCGGAATGAATGAATTATGAATACGCAAAAATGTAATAAAGAGAACACTAGAAAACTACTGTAGTCAATTAACTGGGTGAGCTCGCTCACGACAGATGGCGTGACTCCATTGAGCGCGACCTATGGTGGGTTAAATAAAATTCAAATTCAATGGCAAAAAAATCTTAAAACCATATCTTTGATTTCAAAACATTACTGTTTTCATGATAAGCTCATTTTTAAAGGCTGGAATTAGTTTTTGATAAACGCTTGTGTAAATACAAGTTTCTTGACCATCAGTCTTTTTTTTTTTTCAATCCTGTACTCTGATTAAAAAAATACTACTATCCAATAATACAAACTACTCTACAAAGTTACTGCTTTTCGCTGTGAGCGAGACATTTTACACAAGAAGCTAATACAAGCTTTCTTTGTGACAATTGAGGACTCTCTCATCCTTTTATCGTGCTTAGCGTAGATTGCATCAGGAAATGTAAAGTATTTAATGATCTGACGAGTAGTACGTTGTAATGTTTTCTTATACTAACCAAAACAACAAGATGGTAGAAATGGACAACACAATCATTGACAAATCGACCATGCAATAACCTATATATATATAAAAAAACGTTTCCTGAAGAACTGTTTATATACCCTTTGTAATAAGTCATTAGTTTGAAATGCAGCAAGATTTTCATGGAGCTTAAGAAAGAATATTTTATTAACTGACTCTCTCGTACTAAAGTAAAGCCGATTCCCTAAGCATAAAAGCAACTGCGTGTGGAAAGTTAGGTAATTACTGTGGGTTTGCCAATGATATACGCTTCTTCTTAGCAATATTTTATTAGCTTGTGGCAACATGTAAGAGCAATACATATACAATAATAATTGAAAATATCCATGCAGCAATAGGAACATATCTGTAACGCTTATCAAACAGAACAAATCAACATAGCACCAAACACTTTACACCCGAAATTTGATGCAAAATTTCAGGGTTTCCAACACTTTTAAGAACGTACGTTATTGGACAAGTCACCTTCACAAAGTCTATAGTGTTATTTTTTTTTTTTAATATAAAATCTGTTACAACGATATTAACTATTCATATCCTTTACATACATGTGCAGACCAATAACTTGAAAACCTTGAGACCTGTTCAATACAATAATCTACTGTTAAAATCTAAGAATAGAGGTCTCCACTAATCTCCAAATAGTTTTGTTTTTTTAAAATAGAACAATTACAAATTACACACTATTTGTTTTCCTCTCATATAATAAAGTACTTCAAAAGCAAGTACCACTTAATCTTATTGGATACGGATATAGTAAATATCTACAAATAAGTTATGTATTTGCGGTCACCTAGAAAAAACAATACAATGTGTAAAATTTGTGAATATATAGTTTCAGTAAAATTTCAATTTTAAAACAAAATTATATTCACAAAAAAACTATGGATTACACTTTCTTACATACCAAAATGTGTTTCATATAAGAAAACAGAATTAACTATACTACGTATCTCTGTATTTGCCGTTATTTGTGCATAAATGATAGTTTTAATACTTTACAGTTCGACAGGGTATTTGATTCAACGACAGCAAACCTTTCATTAATTTCTTTGTCTTAATTTTGTTAATTTCTACTTCATTACGGAAAATCATTTTCTTCAAAATCAGTCGGTACAGCTTATTTTTCAATTTCGAAAATTTTTGTATATCCATTTTGTTGAAAAATAGTCTTTATATCATTGGACTCTGAATGCGTCGGAGTGAAAAACATTATTTTAAAAGTTCCTTTCCAGTTAGGACGATTTTAATGAAGTATTCTAGAATGTTAAAAGGTCCTAAGTGCCCTGAAAATGCTGAAATCTGCGTCTGCGCACAGGGAATTAAATAATTTATAAGAAATATTTTCTGGTTCTTTAAGGTAACGTAAGTGCATCTGCATGTATTAAACTTATTAGTAAGTGTGTCAATACTTATGCCACTATGTACCGTTCGTCTGAGGAATATTCAACTGCTTGTTATACAACAAACCTTTTCACATGAAGTCAATATTAAAAGACGGGAAAACTGTTAGTAAAATGCAGCTAACATAAAAGGTCAAGACTATTTGGATCAATGAACCCCGATTGTACGAGTGGTAGCTCGTTCGCTTTCTGTGTGCTTGCTTTCGGGTTCATTGAACAGAGTAGTTCGCAGTTCACTTTCTGGAAATACTAAGTCGTGTCCTTCACAAGCTTGTTTAGGACATTAATTCAATCAAATTATTTGTATCAAGACATTTGAAGACTTGAAGTAAAGTGCCATTTTCCTACTTAAGAGAAAAACTAGTTTTTAAATTTTATTTCCATACAAAACAACACGTCTCACCATTTACAAACGTCCAATAGAAGGACTAAACAATGTGTTTGGACTTTGAATCTTACACAAGTTATAGGTCTATATTGTTATTCCTGTATAAACTCAATTTTCACAAAAATAATCTTATTTACTTCGTCTTCAATTATATTTTAATTAAGAAAATATGATGCAATTAAATTTAAGTTCGAACTTATACAAAGTTCAAGGAAAACGTTACTGCTTTCCTGGAATTGGATGAGCAATCAGAACAGAAAATTCTTTCCCTTTCGTAAAGTTCCTTTTGTGAATAATTTTAGAATGGATCGACCGATTTAAGTAGAGTTATCTGCTTCAGGTTACTGAATGCAGTACAGAATCCGGAGTAATTGGAAGAAGAAACTTAACAGAAGGGAAAGGCAGAAGATAAAGGACTACGACTCTTACAGAATCTTTTAGTGAACAGGAAATTACGTAAGATTTATAGTGGCAACTTGCTTTCGTATTTTAAAAAATCTTTACTAAATACATGACGCGGCAGAAGGATTCCTTTATTTTCAAGCACACACACAGTGCCAACAAATTATACACATGGAATTGAATAGAATGATTTTGTTTTACAAAGAACGAATGAATTCATGTTTGTATCGTATAGTCTTGCTGTTCTTTATTACTGAGAGATCTTGAGAATGATAATTTTGTTCATTCTAAACAATATACCGCTTACACGACTCTCATCAGTTTGAGAAAGCACTTCTAACCTTCTTTGACAGTTTCCACATGTCTGCCATCAGAACTAAAGGACTAGCAGTAGCTCCAGTTTGAATAGCCACCACCTGCGCGCTCTCGTAATCTTTAGGTGGTATGCAAGAATTGTACTGCGGAACACGCCACATACACAACAGAGAATAAAAACCACATTCTTTCCTCAAATCAACCTTATTTTACCACCTATACAGGGTGTTGCAAAATAACACCGACAAAATCAATAGATTCATAACATGAAAATAAGAAAAACGGAGGGTACATAAATGCTTCGTTTCGGCGCTATAGGCTGCCGAAAGTGTGGAAAATGAACTCTCGATATTTTCCATACCATTAGCAGTCGAACTTAGATGGCATGGTGCCTTCAAAGACTATCCAAAAATGTGCAACGAATTCCCTAAAGGAAGTAGTGCATTCTCAGACATTCTCTGGAGTAGAGGTTGGGTGAAATACGCACGAATAAGATGAGTTTCCGTAAGAGTACAGATAATAAACTTAACCACTGCTATCCAATCGGTCAATGACAGTTTCTTTTACTGATGATAACTATACCAAACATTTGTTGAAATGTGTTTACTTGATTGTTGTACAACCACGCATTAAAAAAATAGTTCTGCCAAAGAAATCGATTTGAGGTATCGACTTGCCGGTAACGAATTATTGTAACTCGCTGGAAGGTAGTCCAATACATGCTAAATTACGCTCAACGTTAGGAGCTCCGAAAGGGTAGGAAGAAGGAGCAGTTTGCTCGTGATTAGCATCTTGTTGGTTAAACAACCGTTGAGACAGTGTGTGTCACATTAGCAACGTTAAAATAAGTGGTGATTATAAGCACACGTGATAATAGTGCACGGAATTTTTGGGATTTAGAACAAAAAGTTAAAACAAATAATGGCCTCTAACATGAAATACTACAGGAAATCTACAATCCAGATTGATTTTCATCAAATACCTCACCGATTAGACATTTTAGAACTTCATGAGAATATCGCTCCTGTGTTTGCGTTTAAGGACGAAGAGGTTCTCCAAATTGAACTAAACTATTATCATCATATGATATACGTCGAGGTAATATCTGATAGTTTGGTGCAAAGGGTTCTTCAAGCAGCAGGTAAGACAGTAGATTTTATTTTCAACAATCACATCTACCATGTACCTGTAAGCAAACTTGTTGAAGATGTATCTACGATATCAGTGGTATTACCACGTGATTTTCCAAATCAAGACTTAGACATGTATTTTTCAAAATATGGAACAGTAGTCAAAATCGAGAAAAGTGTTCCTCCCCAGAACAGTAGGTACAGTCATGGTTTCACGGGGAGGAGGGTGATTTACATCAAACGTAATCAGCTTAAACTGCCCATGTACGTAGTTCTTGGTAATTATAACGGTCAGATATTTGCCAACGAATCCTTAGCGAAGATTGTTCAGTAAAATCCCCAGTGAATTTAACTACTTCTGATCAGCTGTGTCCACAATTTACTACTTTGAATTTTCCAAACTTGCCTAGAATTCTTTCGCACCAAGAAAATTCACCAAAGGATTCGGCAACAAATGCTTACTAATATTTCACAGCATGATAGAGTAGCACAAGAGTCATCAGGAGTATCCGTAGAAAGTCGGATAAAGTTAACTTTAAGTACGCCATTTGCCAATGTAGTGTCAGCGGATCCTCTGCAGATCGTGTCAGAATGTGACAGAAATAATCAAGATACACAAATAACTGAAACATCGGAAAATGTGTTAGGTTCGAGTGATCTTTCTAAGATAGATTCGGCAACGCCAATATTGACAGTTAACAACAATGATGTGTTGAACGTTGGACAAGCCATCGTAGATCAACAAGGTTCCGTAGCAAGTTCTAATTTTGAAATAACAACACGTACAGAAGAAAAGAGCAATTTAAACACTGAGAACGAATGTAAAATTGGTTTGTCCGTACATGAAAATACACCGTGTATACAGGAGACGGTAGTGAACAAAATTAAAGAACATACACATAAAGAAGGGAAAAAAAGCTCATAGTTTGGCCGCTTCACTGAGTGACTAGTGTTTTGACAGTAAGTGAAAGGTCATCTCTTGGCACGTGTTAATTGTGTTCGATTCGGCCAAGTAACACTAAAAGAGAAGAATGGCACAGTTTCGATGGATATTATGGTGTAATCTAGTTTTAGTTTATATGAGTCAAACATGTGGGATTAGGACTTTTAATGTGGTAGCTTCTACTTCACATGATAAATGGTCATACATTGACACACAAATGAGGCAATTAGCAAGACTTATTAGTTACCACTGAAACAGTCCCAGATCCTATCATATCTAATTCATATAACTTTTAGAACAATTGTATACCTGATGAATCTAGGGGAGTTGGAATCTATTCCCGGCTTGATATGCAAATTGAAAATATACCGAATTATTAGTGGTAAACTTGGTTTTCTTAATATTATCGGAATCTATGCAAAAAGTGGTAGCCAGTTTTCAAAGCAACGACATGAAGTCTTTTTATTACATGTTGCACAGATAATACAGCAAATTAAAAATCAACCTTTGTTACCGGTGATTATAATATGTATCCAGCGAAAATTGATACTTCACAAAATCCTCCTAGTAAACAATTCTATGAATTCATAGAAAATTTTCAATTGACAGATGTATGGCGTCATATGAGAGGGTCAGATCCCAGTTACATTTTCTTTCACCCACAAGGATCGAGTAGGTTAGACATATGTCTAGTAAGTTCCTTAATGATAAAATATATTCAACGTATAGAAATTAAAAAAAATAGATTGGTCAGATCACGCCTTATTGAAGGTAGAATGTAACATGCCAACACAGAAATTTCTAAAAGAGTCATATATTTGGCGTTTTAACGATCAACATTTAGAATCGATAGGGTATGTAAATGAAATAAAACAAATCTTGCAAGAACAGATTGATAAGTATCATAAAGGTCAGGTGAATGTACAATATAATTATTGGTTGCAAGTAAAAAAAAAAAAAAAAAAAAAAAAAAAAAAAGTTCAAGGTCAAAAAAGACGAACCCAACAGAGATGATATAAATTATTAGAGCAAGTAATAGGACAACATAGTGCCACTAATAATTGTCTTCCCTTAATCCATAGATTTCAGGCAATTTTATGGTGAATGTACAAACAAAGCACTATGCGATTTAATTATGTGAATTCGTTAGCTAAATTGGGCATTCAAGAACCTCCAAACATTCAGCAATATATGCTTCATAGGAAGAAAAAAAAAAAACTAAAAGGGAATTCATTTTTTTCAAAATAATCAAGGAAAGATAGTGTTTTCAAATTAGGTTGCAACTGGTATATGGGAGGAATACAAAATGAAATTTAGTACTCAGCACAATAGGGCAGACATTCTACAATTAGTAGAAGAGTTAAAACCATTTACACCACAGCTGCCTATTCAAGATAAAGATGTTCTAACAGAACTTTTTACTGAGCAAGAAATTTTAGATGTCCTTCAAAGCATAAATAAAAAGGCTGTCTCTAACGGTGAAGTGGTATATAGCATTTAAGGAACAAATTGTTCCTATGCTAAAAGATGTGTTTAATCAGTTATGGCAAGGTCGGACAACCAATGGTGAAATGTGTCAAGGTTTTGGCATCGCATTAAATCTAGAGCAAAATCCGTCTTAAGCCCTGTGCAAAGTGGTTTAGAGGATACCATCCCTATCTATGAAGTATTAATGAATGTTAAAGAATTTATAAGGATTCAAGGTAAAATCCAATTAGATGATGTAGCTTTATTAAGTCTCGATTGTGTGTCCGCCTTTGATAATGTACAGCATTGCTATATACTTGCTATTTTACAGCAAATGGGATTTCCAGAAGCAATGATAAATTTATATCGTAATATATTTAGAAAGAAATCATTAAAATTATTGATTAATGGAGGGTTGACACCATTATTCCTATTAACAAAGGGGTTAGCCAAGGCGCCGCAGATTCAGCAATCTTTTATAGCCTGGCTCTTACTCCCATTCTTAATTATAGAGCCAACAAAATAGAGGGCTGGAATTTTCGAAGTGTAAATTTGAAAATATTTTCGTATTTAGATGATGTAAGTTTAATAATAAGATCAAGTGATGAATTACTATTTATACAACAACTGTTTCAGAAGTTTGAGTATACTGCAGGTTTTCATTTAAGCACTACAAAAAGCAAACTATTATTATTATCCCAAGATATCACTCGGATTTTATCAACGTGTTTCCCGTAGAGGAAACAATTTCAATCCTAGGCATTAGCTGGCAAAAGAATTTAAGAGCAGTTCAATATGAAAATCCTAAACGTCTTGTTAACACATGTATCATAGAAACAAAAAAAATATAATCAAGTGTTCCATACACTTAAAGCAATAGTTCAGTTTATAAATATATTCATGTATAGCAAATTTTGTTATTTTTTACAACTATTTCCACTCCCCCAAAGTCTTTTAGCACAAGTAGTAAAATACACAGGGTACTTTATATGGTCTGGTTCCCCACTTCGGATTGTTAGAACTAAGTTGTATTTACCGTATAGATATGGCGGATTGAGCCTAAAAGACATAAGAATGCAAGGCTTAGCGCTTAGATCACATCGTTTATTACATAGTATTTCAGGAGACGAAAATTTGATAGCCCATGAATACTATCAGTTGCTAATACATTTTATAATAATTGAAACGCCTATGAATATACATCCATGGAGCATTTTAGCTCCTGAATTAACAAACTTTTCTAAGTATTTCGTATGGGACTATTAGCCATAATGTTGTTCAAGAGTGGTCTGTCCAAAGGTGGTACAGGTTTTTTCAAGAACGGATAGTTAGAATAAGTCAATTTAAAGATTTACAAATTTGGTCAAATGTATGGGAAATTAAACATCTCCCAACTGCAGTCAATAAATGATACTGTCTGATAAATGAAGTATTGCCCACGCAAGTCACATTGTTTAAAAGACATATGGTACAAAATGATCATTGTAAAGAATGTAATGTGTCAGAAAATCTCTTTCATTTTTTAACGAAATGAAATAGAGATGTGGGAATTTTTTATACGTACAAGGTATAATTAATCAGATAGTTCAATGTATATCACCCAACTATTTTGTAACAGAAATTCTTGTTAGACTTCACTACAAGTTCTTCAATAAATTTAAACAGAAAATACTAACATGGTTACTTGTGGAACTGCTGCAGTACACTGAAAGGAGTGACACCACATGTTCTGCTGAGACTTCTAAGCATCATTTGAGGTTCGAATTTGAAATATTTAATAACCATAATCAACATAAATTGGCAGTTTACAAAACGTTGTTTAATTAAGGATCGACAACGATATTATTTTCGTACCAATGTCTTTTGTTATTGCTGTCATTTATGTAATAGTATTGTATTAAACATATGACACAAATAAAAAAAAATCCTTGAGTGTCAAACAAAAAGTTTGTAGAAATACTGAAGGACGAAGCCAAAATGAGTGACGAGAAAGTGATGGTGTCTCGATCACCATATCCAGTTTGGATACTAAAGAATTGCAAGACGACACCAAGGCGTACATCAAGAAAAGAAGCGAAGAGACAATTAAGTGGATGGAGAGTATCGAAGCTCTCAGAGAGGGTTTGTCCATTTTGGAAGATCCTGGTGAAGGTTCATCCACATTCGATAGAAGTGGATTCCTGGCTGCCCGTAAAAAGTTGAAGCCTATTTTAGATATGTGCTCTGGCGTAATTTTAAAAGTAGATAGGAATGTTGATGAGGTTGACAGGTTTGAAGTTTTTTAGGGTACCATACCGCCTCAGTTGTACAGTTAATGGTATTCGAAATAATAATAATAATCTCGAGAGTTCATTTCCCCACACTTTCAGCAGCCTATAGCGCGGAAACTAAACATTTATGTACCTCGGTGGTCTATAACTTTACTTTCTATTTTCATGTCAGGTGGTTTTGCCGGCATTGTTTGCTACACCCTGTATATGTTTTAACCATTTTATAGTTTTAAAATATATATTGCGGTTTTAAAATGGGAAATTATTTCTGCTACACCCTGTAAATAAATAGTTTACCTGAACTTTTATAATTTTTATTTCTTTGTTTAAAAAATATGCTTGTTGTTTCGAAAATGTTATTTTACAGAAAGCTTACGTTCTTTGTCAAGGTTCTCATGTATCTACATAGATTGCATAGTTATGTGTAATATAGTTAATTATATTTTAGTTCTGGTGTAGAGTTTTAAAGAAATCTTTTCGAAATAACAGATTCACTTCAGTAGAAATTTTCAACAATATCAAATTCTTGAAACACACTTTCGAAAAGCGTCCATTATGAAAGTACCGACTTCGTTTTTTTAATAGACAATATTTGCACGAGAATCTCATCCTTTTGAAGCGAAATCTTGAAACGATTTCACGACATAATAGCATCCTGACGACAGTACAATAAACGTAACAGAAATTGTGTAAAGGAATTGAACCAATTCTTAGTAAAAAATTGTTTTCCACTGGATGAAGTAATTGGTTACGAAATGAGGTAACTATTAAGTTCACGAAAATATATTGAACACTTTTTTTTTTTTTTTTTACCCTTGAGTGTAATGATTTACACATGCTCTTCGGGAAGACAACAACATATGTTGCAATACTGCATTTTTATCACAATATATCACAACAAATACAAATAAAAGCTCTCACAAAAAAATTACATAGAAACACTAACTTCTGATACACACAAAAACAATTTATTGTCCTTTCTGTGTTACGTCCATTCAAGGTGACAAAATTAACAAACGGACAGATTTAGTGGGAAAACGTACATTACATGAACACAGATTTGGATACGAAGTTACATAATGTATGTAGGAATTAAAACATGTACTATATTATCTTAGCCTGATAATTATCTATTGCTTCGAAATTACTTGTCTTTCTTTGTGTTTCAGTTAAGTTACAGAATTACGGAACTTGCTACTAAATCTCATTTTGGAATTCTACTCTCTGTAACAATGTCATGAAAAATTGAAGAAAAAAAAAAACAATTACACCGATAATTAACATTTGACTTTATGCATTTATTTACAGTACCGCGTAAAGCCAATGTGGATTGTTTTCATTATGAAAATACCCTCTACTTTAAATTTTTCATTTTGGAATATTATTACGTGAAAAACTATACTTACTCATTAGGTCAACAAGAAAGAAACTATTCGGAACCAATTTGCTTTCCTAATGTATATATTATTTACTGTTTAAATAGTATAAATATTCTTCGATATGTGTATTATGTCTCGAGAATTACCTCATAACTACATTTCTTCGCCACGTGCAATTTTTCTTTGTACTTTATTACGTAAATAACTCTTGTTAACTTATTAACGTTTAACTATGCACAGAAGCAAATTGCTGTTTAAATAAATGATCAATAATACACATATACTTCTGTTTTCATATTATATTCCATTCAACACAATAGTTTCTTACATTAAAATGTACAATATATATAATTTATTATTTGTGTAGCAAGATAAATGAATTATTAAAATGTAGCTGAACGACTGACTGTCTACATTTTAAAAGCATATATTCAAAGAATGCAATAACATTAATTAATGACGTAGCTTTTTCATTTTCTCTTACTGCCTCTCGAATTATAGAAGTCGCCGTGGCTCAGGACCGGCGACTCGGGTTCAAACCCCAGCTAGGACACTGGATACTTTTCTTCAGTGGCGCACTCAACCTCCTATCAAATTGAGTACCAGTTTATCCTGGACACCTTGGGAGACAAAGGAGGGTGGGACTGACCACCTCACTTTGTGCCATTGGTCGAGAATATGTGGGGCGCTGCCTGCACATCCTCCATGCGCCGTTCACGACGCGTGCACATCGCACAGGGGATACACTTATCTCTCAAATTACAACAACTACGAAAACAGGTTTTATGTCCTGGATATGGCATTTCAATAAATACATACAAATATCTAATAAAAATAAATTTTTGTTAGAATGGCTGAAGACGACTATACATACAAATTTGGAGATCTCTTGCAAACAAAGTAGTCCCTCTGAGATCTGATTATTTTTAGTTACATCTAAATATTTTTTTTTCATTTAATTGAAACCACCCGTTTACAAAATCTTCAACGCCTCCTCCTGTTGAAGCTGATCTAATAATGTAAGGAATTCAAAAATACAGAAAATCTAATCAGAATAGAGAGTAGATCTTATTCTACTTTTATTATTTCATTTATACCTTGATCGATCAGTTTAATAATTTTATTACTACCATTTTTTCTGGTAACGTTTTGCCCTTATCAAGGGATCCTGGGTTCGATCCCAGCTGAGGACAATGGTTCGGAATGCACTTACCCGTCCTGTTCTTAGGACTGCCATTATTCCCATCTTGCGGAACTTAAAGGTAAACCACAATGAGTTCACCATGCTCAGGAACCTTCGGGTCACATATATAATTACTTAAACATTAATAATAAAAGGAAGGGCAGTGGTGGCTTAATTGGACACAATTGTATCACAAAAATGATGCTAAGACGAGATGAAGCTAGAGAGAACAGAATATGTATTTCTTGCTCTGATCCAAGAGTGCCTGTAAGAAAAGTGGTGTCCAACATTATCAGAGGTTTTATTTATTAATATGAGGCCAAGTCGCGGAAGGTTCACTGCCCAGCGAATTATAAAAGAAGAGAGCCGGTCTTTCAGTCAATTGGAGAGTAGACCGTTGGAACGAAACGTATTAAGTATGCAAATCAAGTAGAAAGTGTAAAATGTCGCCCGCTTTGTAAGAGACGATGTCAAGAGAAAACTCCACCGGATTAGCAAATCATTTCAAACTGACTATTTGTAAGTCGCCTGGAAGCGCTGTGACCCGCAGTACGTATAGAGTAGGCCGGTTGTCTAAACTGTGTAAATAACTTTCCTTCCATGTAAATAAAGTTGTTCGTTATTAGAGTTAGTAGATATTCCTATTGCCACTGGATAATTACCTGGTCTGCTTTCAGGCAGGAGATGAGTTTTAGCTAGAGATTCACTTAAGGTCTGACACTTTGTTGTTGTTGAATAAATCTCTGGACCGTTCTATTTCAAAACCGTTTACAATAGTGTATTCAGCCTCAACAAGGCATATAAAACAATACACAAAAGCAAACCAAACACCAATAACCTTTAATTACTAACACATGCTTTTCCACGACGTATATTCCTGTAATTACTACACACGATTCGACTTGTGTGTATGGGGTTTCCTTCTCGCGTGAATTTTAGTTTTACTAACCTACTATGTTCTAAGTCTCTATAGGAAAATAAAACGTAATAAAATCTTCGAGGTTGTAACAACATTTTTGTTACATGGCAATAAGGAATAATACTGTATGTTCATACGAGCATAATAGCTTTTCTTATTAAATATATATATCACAGACGTTTACAAGCTTAAAAAGACTTTTTGGAAGGCTACTGAATTCAATGTAGCACTCTGGTACGAAAGTGAATGCTTCTGATGGAACTCATCGCTTACCGCATCAAGTTCTTACACAATTTGCTTAAAACAATCTACAACATACGTCATCGACATCACATAACTGTTTTGGCTGAATATTTTGCTTAGCAGAATCTTCTTGAAAGAAACTTCAACCTTGGGTCTTCTCTCATTTGACGTAGAATGTATGTCACGATAAAGACAAACTTTCTAACTGATATAACTAAAGAAAAATAAAAACATTCAATTACTAAAAAAGAAAAGAAAAAATGTAAGAAAATATAAATTTAATCTGTCAACAAACAAAACTAACAGAAAATGAAAATGTATTAACTCAGAAAACCTAACGTAGTGCTAGTCATGAAATGCACTAAATCTAAAAACATTAAAAAAATAAATAAATAAAAAGCAAGAAACTCCGTGCCTAACCAATTTGTCTTTTTATTTCTAAAAGCAAGGTCATGCGATCGTGGAGTTTCTGACGCTATGGTTTGAGTACTCATGGCGTTCTGAAAGAATACGTCTGATACTCAAATTATATTGAGACTTCCTGGTTTCTCCTTATCTTTAACACCATACTTTCGCAAAATGGAACATTCTTTAGCACCACAGTATTTTGGTAAAACTATTCCTTAGCAAGGTTGAAAAGAAGGTTATTTTGTGCTTACACGAAAAGAAGCGACAACAAAGTTCCTCTCCTACTTATTTTGTAACCGCTCTCATCCAGTATTGGCAGGTCTATTGATTTCACCCACCCTCAATATTTGAAGGACGTGAATTATTGAAATCATGAATCTATGTTTCTCATTTGGAAAGGAATTGAAAGGAGCTTACCAAAATATGAAATCGTTTGAAATTCGACTTCAGGGAGCAGGACTTTAAATGAAATCTTGTGTGTACTTCCAAGAAAACTTGTAAAACTACACTACAATTGGCGCTAACTTCGGACAACTTGAAAAAAAAAAAAAGATGGAAAGTGACAATTAAATTTACAACCGTTATATTGAAAAATGTATTATATATATACTTGAAAATTGTATTAATACTTTACGATTTTATTTATTGGTTTTGAAGTACTCTAACGTTCTCTTGATTTTAGTTAGTTAATTTCTTTTTGACTCCAAATACAGCCCGAAGTTCAATTTACATTGCAAATTAACATCCTGAGGAAACTGCGGGAAATGTTCTTCACAAACGTGATCTTACATTTACTTACTAGTATATATACAGTACTATATTTCACAATATACGACACAATTTAATTTCTTCTATAGGCTACTAACAAGGAAACTACATTAGCTGATCAGCCGATATTTACATGAAATATTTGTTTTCTACTGTAAGAAAACGACATCCATAGACCCAACCTTTTTGAAACTTTTGATTGGGCATTTTTAGAAATATCGATTTGTGCCTATTTGTAGATGGTAAGGAATACGTCTGAAGACACTTGTGTTGAAAGCGCTGCGGGAATCTTACTCAACCTTTGGATAATATCAATAGGCATCGCCATCTTGGATTCAGCTCGAAAATTTCAAATGGGAAGGACGGGTGTTCTTGTGAAATACCGTTTTAGGTTAGCATGTTCCCTGAAATTCAAATATAATGGCTTCTGTCACCTACGTTTATTTGCTTAGGTGATAGGTGTTCTGAAATGGACCATTCGAAAATAGATATGACTGTAGAGTTAGTTAAAATACGTCCAGAAGTAGGCATAAAATAAAGAAATAAAATCTTTTCAGCTCTATTAGATAATTTATTGTATGATCACATGACACAAACGTAAGTTTATACTTTAATTGTTGTGCATGCTTTTACATATTTAAACTAACTCTACGATTATATATCTTCAAAATGGTCTATTTCAGAACTCATATCCCCCCAAACAAATAAACGTAGGTGACAAATGCCTTCATAATTGAATTTCTGGAAACAAGCTAAACTAAAACAATATGTCACATGACGCCCTTCCCACTTGAATCCAAGTTGGCGACCAATGCTCAAATCACAGCCAGATCTTTACCTGCTGTCATTACCCAAAGGTTAGGTCAGATTTCCCCAGCTGTTTCAACACGACAAGTGTCTTCAGACTTATACTATACCATGTACAAATAGGCACATATCGATATTTCTAAAAATTCCTATTCAAAAGTTTCAAAAAATTTGGATCTATGGACTTTATTTTCACGCATTACAGGTGAAAACCTTTTACAGAAAAAACATTTCATGTAAATATCGGCTGATTAGCTAACGTAGTTCTCTTGTGAGTGTATGTTATACTGAATTGAATTGGATTTATTTATGGTCTTTACGCACCTATGGCTCAGGTTTGGCTTGGGTAGGGAAATGGATGCAAGCAAGCAGTTGGCCAGGGCTTAATTTGAAGGTAGCATCCCGACATTTGCTTGGTGTGACCGTGAAAAAACCTGGAAACATCTCCGAGTGGTTGACCGCTAATACCGAACCCAACACACATCAATTTTTTGATATCTGTATTCTCGATACATGCGTCTAAAAATTCACTTCGTTTGCCGTATTTATCTGAAACATAGAGAAGTCCAAAGAAGATAGTTTCATTTTTACTCTATATTTATCTTGCACAAAGGCGAAGAAAGGTTTCATTCATGCACACTATCAATAAGCTGTCCTTAATTCCAAGATTATTATTATTTCACATTCCAATTAAGTTATCAAGGAACAAGTTGTGTTTATCGTGATCAGACTCTGATAACTGTGCACGTAAAAAATGAAAGGAAAAAGAAAAACTAAAAATTCAATAAAGAAGGCAAAAACACACGCTTCCCTTCAATTTTCTTTATAAACGTGTTACTCTTTCGTATATTGCGGAAATTACTGTACTTAGATGTCGTACACTAGTTATGATATGACCATACTATTGATTACCTACGCTTCTCTTGCATGTGGTAACAAAATAAGAAAAGAATGCGCGTACAGTAGAAAAATATCGTAAAGTGTCACCAGATTTAAATCAGCCGGATAAACAATGAGTTTAGAAGTTGGATCTGAAGTTCTTTGGTCTCTATCTATCACCGTAGTCTGCGTTAATAACATAAACAGACATAACAAAATTCTGCAAAAAGTAATAAAGCCGCTAGAAAGAAGAAAATGAAAAAGCTATCCATAAAAACATTTAGAATACGACAATCTACTTACGTTTTTACATTATGAACAAGAACGTGAATGGAAATACGAACCATATAATATGCTATTTACAAAAGAACATAATTGCATTAAATTCTACCAGTAAAACTTTCAAAAGAAATATACACTATGAAAATATACATTTTGCTTATTCTCTCTCTTGTTTCTTCCTTACAAGGTTACTAATTTGTTCATTAAAAAAAAATCAATACCTAACTAGACACAATTACACTACATTCAAGCACATTCTATATAAATATATTAATAGTTAATTATACACTGACTAGAAACTACGTTTCTCACTAATAAAATGCATATTTAAAAATCACTCAAGTTTCCTTACCAAATTCAGGCTTTTAGGTAAGAAACTTGGTTGCCTGAAACATACAATTCCGATTTTCTTATACTTTAGAATACGATTTTCATCTACGAATCAAGACATGATTAGTACACTAACCTACGATTCGAAACTTTTTTTTCTTCTATTAATTCAGTGTGTGTGTACCGCACTGCCTTCTTGCTTATCACATTATTACGTCCGGTATGAACAGAACAGAGGTTAGAAATATGTCCACTGTTCTCAATGGAATCTTCCTTTTTCTAGCATAGCTGGTAACCTTAATAAAGTATCTCCAAAGACACCGAACATATATCAAAAAGCAATAATTTGTAATAGCTCTGAAAATAGAACCGCAACCAAATAATAGTCAATAACTTGCTGAATGTACCTGAGACAACTAATCTATCTCTTTTTTCCCCTTTATATATAGACTAATGTAATACGACTGCTAAATGAAAAGTACTGCCTCCAATTCTGCAACTTTTCCAAATATTAAGTTATTTTAATGAAAGAAAAACGGAACTATTCCTTCTGCTCATAACTTCGCTACACACTTCTCTCAACGATGGACACTGAAAGCCATTATGAAAGAATTTTCTCACTCCCCTATGCAATTGTTCATCGGTTTCAAATCGGTGGCTACGAAGGCATCATAAAGAGCCTGCATGAAGTGCTAAATTTCCATTGGAGCAACGTCTTTCACAGTGAGAAATTCAATCACCGCATAGCATGTTACTTCAACAGCATCGACGAATATTAATTACATGTCTTCAAGAGCTACAACCAAACAACCTCTTTGTACAACTACTTCTCGCAAACCAAGATAAAAGAAGAAATAACAAGAAACAAGTGAGTGATTCTAGCGCGTTAGTCCTGCCACCTATCGATGAATTATAAAATTGGAGACACTATTACTTTTTATTTATCCCTCATATTTCGGAAAGGAAAGAAGCTGAGGATCGTCAATAATTTTGGACAAAGATTGAAGTTCAGCGTACGAAAGAGCGAAGTTTAGGCAACGTAAATAAAAATGAACTGAAATATGAGAAGAGAGAATGAATATTATGGAAAGTTTAAGTAATGCAGGGATCGAGTAATAGAGAATAAAGAAAAACAAGAAACGATGCAGTCACACGAAACTCCTCTGTTTTCATATACTCCTGTATTATTTTATAAAACACTCCTTATACTTCATTTACAATACTACTCCGTATCTCTTAAAGCTCTTGTTCACATTTTCTCAGCCAGCGAATACCTTTCCCTTATTTTTGCTGAAATCAGAATTTCACTGGAAGTACTGAGTAACTCTATGATATAAAGAAAATAATTGTTTAAATATATTTAATTCCTAGCACGCCTCACCTTATTCTCTGTTCCTCAGAAGCTTGCATGGGCTTGGTACAAACGCGATGTTAATATCTTCAAGGTGTACTAAATATATTATTAAATTATGCACATAGTTTATTATATATAAAACCTCTTTATTTCCGTGTCCATAAAGACATGCTATTTACCAAGGAACAAAGAATACTTGAAGCTCAAAACTTTAGTACTACAAACCGTACTGTCCTTTTGTGTTCATATACCTGTCCTCTTGGAAGACACCACCATAATTAATCCATGTCTTCCCATCGTCATCAAAAATTGACATAACTCATACATGTTTCATTTATATCACCGCTCAGCTATTTTACCGATTTACTCAGCCCTTAAGAGTGTCTGCTGCAACGTATGAAATACACTGGCAGCATAATTGCATATATTTTGTCATACAGTTACCTGTACATTTTGCACCATATTACTCCATTCTACTTTTGACGGAACTAAATAGAACGCTGGACAAATCTTGGAACCACAAGGACACTGACACCCTGAAACAGAAAATTTATCGTCAAAATATTGTTCGTACAAAATTACATGTGTATCGTAATAATAACCAGGTATGCCGGTTAATAATTCTTAATTTTTTTCTGGCAAAAAACACCGTTTAATGTGGGAGGAAGGTACAAAATGGTTTATTCAAAGTATAGGCCATCGTTAGTCACACATTTTCTCCTTCTCTCAGGCATTTTGTGGGTGCCCTCCCAGAAAAACTGTACATCTTTGAGGTGGTCCAGTTATAAAGCCACTTTTCGAAATCTCCGTAATTGTTGAACTGTTGCATGGAAAGTGCGTGAGACGTCGATGAAAACAAGTGGTAGTCGGAAGAGGCCAAGTCTGGTGAGTATGGCGGGTGAAGCAAGAGTTCCCAGCAAAGTGCAGGAATGGTGTCTATGACCCGCTTTCTCTGTTTGTGATGGGGCGTTGTCGTGCTGCAAAATAATTTTGCCGTGTCTTTTAATCCATTCTGGTCGCTTTTCGTTCAAAGCATGGTTCAAATTGATCATTTGTTGACGGTAGTGAACGATACTACCTGTTTCACCTAGTTTCAGAAGCTCATGATACACGATACCCTTCTGATTCAACCAAATGCACAGTACTGTCTTCTTTCCAAAGCGATTCCGTCTTGCTGTCGATGTTGATGGTTGTCCTGAGTCAACCCATGATTTTCTGCATTTTGGTTATCGAAATATATCCATTTTTCGTCTCCACTAACGTATCTTCATGCCGAGAAAGCAAAACTTCGCACACCGTTTTTCGCTTTTCCATCTGTCTGTCATTCAGTTGATGTGGTGCCCATTTTCCTGCCTTCTGGATCTTTCCCATGGCATGCACACGATCACGAACGGTTCGGCGACCAACAATCAAACTCTCTGCCATTTGTTATTGAGTTTGCGAATCGTCTTCGTCCAACAATGATTGCAATTCGGAACCTTTATTTTTTTTTTCCTGAGTTTTCTTTGTCTTTCAAGTCGAAATCACCACTTTTGAATCGTCTAAACTATCGCACACAAGCGTCTTGCATTGAGACATTGTCACCGTAAGTTTCCACAAGTATACGACGGCTTTTACTCGCGTTTTTCTTTTGACTGAACAAGAAAAGCAGTACCTGCCGCAAATGCTCTTTATTTGGCTCGAAACTAGACATGTTTACCACACGAAAAAAATATGACGCGAACTCGAAATCGTTTAAACATCAATGGCGTTTTGAAAGGTAGTCATAGCAACAAAATGACATGAGAGATGAGACTGTGAACCATTCCTTGTTTCCAGCAACATCTCTTAAAAAAATTAAGAATTATTAATCGGCACACCTGGTCAATTAAGCTAAATCGATTCATTCTGATCACGCATTACAATAAAGTATAAAAGATGGTAGAAGAAAATGCCAGTAAGGCTGCATGTACCTACTCCACGGAAAGTCCTTCTACCTGACAATGATTTCTACAAGAGTTTTTAAATGTTAGGTGTTGTTAGTTTTTTATTCGGAAGTTCACACACAATTTTGCGCAATTAATCTTTTCGCTGTAATCTACCACTGCTCTTTTCTTTTTATCAACATCTTAAAAGCGAATATTAAGGTGTCTTTGAAAGCTTAACCAAGCAAGTAAGATTCTACGAAGGCTACACCTGGACATTGACATGGATAAGTTAATAATATTTAAAACATCCGTACGTTTTAAGATCCTTTGATAGCGAAGCTATAGCAAAAGGGACCTTATAATCCTGCTCATGGTGTCCATCCATCCATCCGTGTCCAGAAATTAATCTCAGAAACTACAAACTGTTGAGAGATGCTTGACGTGTCGTTGGAAAGGTCTTGGCTACACTAACTCAGAGCCGTCGGAACAGTCTTGATTGGTACAATAGTTCAGTGTTGCCAACCCATTTTTAATCAACTACTTAAATTGTTTCAATTCAGTTAGACCTAGCTGCGCCAAACTTGGCATAAACATTATTGAAAAAAATACAAAAACATTGGGAGGGTCTATGTACCCTTGCCAGTGTTGCCAACCTATTTTCCATAATCATTTTCCCCTAAATTGCTCCCATTACTTTATACATAGCTGCGCCAACCTTGAGCAGTAAAGTATACACATCATTATGATTTTCCTAAGGGCTCGCTTGTGAAAAATCAACGAAGCAGTATTCATAGCTCTAAAACAGGATCAATAAACTCTCCCGGTTTCGAATTTAAGCATATATCCATGCATTTATTTCAGAAACTGTCTTCGTAACGTACAAAAACTGGTAATATAAAAGACAGTCAGGAGTGGCGCGATAAAGCAGTAGTTTGAGTGACGGTCAACAAACAAAACTGAAGATTCTAGGTTCGAGTCCCAATCCAGACAACTGATTTTTTTTCCGACACAGGCTTGATGTTAAACAATACAAATTTGTAGCAAGTTTGGCGTGAAAGGTTTGTAGCAACTTTGCAGATGTGTAATGCCAAACTTCGTGCGAACTTATAATGCCAAATCTCATACAAGCTTGCTGTAAGTTTGGGTGCTATCTGGGATTATTAAAGCATTTTGAATCGCAATTTTTCAACGGGAAACATTGTATATTACATTACATTCTGCCAAAATAGTAGTTCAAAATTGTCTTCACTCTCAGTGAAGCGATTTTCACGTAAGATGCTACTTCTGTCACTTCTCCTTTAATAATAATAATAATAATGCACAAAATCTACTACACATTTATGATAGTCACATGTTTACTAGTGTGGATGGTTGAATTTATTTATGGCCTTTACGCATACGCATCTATGGCTTAGGCTGTATGTTTGACTAGTATAATCCTCTCATAAAATGTATTGCTAGTTTGGTCCAATGAGTGGCATATACAATTTTTCATCAAGACAATTTTGAGCCAATTAAGATTATTTCTACTTTCCATCTCAACTGGATTTCGATACCGTCGAACGAGGTAATTTTACACATTACTGAACATTTTTTTAGAAATAGTTCCAGCCTAATGTGGGCTCTAAATTTGTAACAGGCTATAATTGCAGCAAAGCACGTATATAATAACAGAAGACTGAAAAATTAGAATACTGTTGACAGCACTGCCTCAGTCTGGTAACTTGACACACAGTGTGCTTTCCTAAGGAAAATGAACAATTACTGGTATATGGGAAAACTTGAAACATTACTTTGTACTCGATGAAAAGTATGACCACAAACCAATATGTTAATAAGATTTGTAATCAATTGTATGATATTTTAGTAAGGCACAACTTACTACACTTACAATAACATTGTTAATTAACCATTCAAAATATATATATATATATATATATATATATATATATATATA